>PVKM010026268.1:0-19454 GCA_004027735.1 Carollia perspicillata | reverse complement strand
GACGGATAAAAGGGAGGGGCCAGCGTGGTGGTGTTAAGTTTATTGAGGTTACTGTTGGCCAGCCCGAGGGGAGCTTGTCCTGTTGAATTATGTAACAGGGTAGGGAATTTTGGAGGCCCTTTGGGGGAACCAGAAGACTACATTGGCACTGAGTTGGTCTGGGAAACTGGCCACCAAAAGACCCAGGGGCCAGGGACAAAGGGAGGGAGGTGGAGGTCTGAGTGGGTCTCATGTTTGCTTTGTGGACATCTGGGAAGTGTTTTAAAGCATTTTAATTTAAGCTGTGTGCCTGAAGAGGACTCTCCATTCACATCTAACATCACATGCTCATACTGAGAAATACAAACTATGAGAACATGCAGGGTGTTCTTTCTCCTCCGGACTCTCGCTCCCTGACCACCCTGCCTTCTACTCCCAGTCTAGGCATTCTTACTTGCATGCTCCATTCAGAGGGACGGAAGACGGTGGGTATTTTGGAGAAAGTTGGGAGTAGAAGTGTGAGGCCAGCTCTGCAGAGGATCAGCGAACAGAGAAGCCGTATACCTGGCCAGCAGTCCTCACAGCACAGCCTGAGGGGTGGCTTCTCCAGCCCGAAGCAGTTGTCGGCTGCTGGGCAGCAATCACAATGAACTCTCTTTTATTTTCTCTTTGTTTTTAAATGTGGAGTAAAGATGAGAAATGAAAGAATTTTAGGAAGGAAGGAGGGAGGGATGGAGGAAGGAAGGGAGGAAGGGAGACCCTGTCGGGTAGTATCTTTGGACCCTGCCTTCTCCACTTACTAGTTGGGCCATTTCAGGCAGGCCACTTAATCTCTCTCGGCCTTAGTTTCTTCATCTGCAAAATGGAACTAACATCAGTACCTGACTCTTGGGTTATTTTGGAGACTAAATAGTTAATGAAGGACATATAATAATGCCTGGCACAGAGTAAGAGGTAAAGAAATAATATTGATAATTATCACTAATAGGAGAAGCATAAGAGATACGTAGAATCTGGGGTAAAATAAAATAGTGGTATATAGCAAAATCAATTCAACTGCTATTTAAAATGTCATGGGCTATAGTTTAAACATTTCTAAGGTACTATTTGCTAAGTCTTATATGGAAACTTTATCAACTAATATATAAGGTACAGCACTGAACACACATAGAAATAAGAAATATGAGATGCTCTTGACCTTGAAGGAGTTCCCAGACTATTTGGAGAGATGACCTATAGACATGCATGGACAAAGAACCAATCACGAAAAGCAGACAGCAAATGACTTCATGTTGCTTTCTAGTTCTTTAGCCCTATTCCGTGGCTTTGTGAAGCCGTATTGCCTGACAAGTTTGTTCTTGAACATGTGAGGCATACGATTCTGCTAAAAGTCTTATGAAGCCATGTACTGTGGGAAACGAAATATGAGGAAACTCGTCCCACTGATAGAGATTCCTATTTGGATGTGCAGCCTGGATTAGGAAGGATGATACTATGTAGCTTCCATGCTAGTGAATAATGTTGCAACGGAAACATTATGGGTGTTGGGATCCGCTGCCTCTTACAGTGATAACAATGCCTGTTATAATGGCTTTAACAAAAAGAGGCTTGTTTTCTTCATATTTTGAAAACTTACTTGGTTTGAATCAGTGTCTTCAGGATGCCAGGTCTGAGGTCCCTGCAGTTCTCCATAATTTTACCTCATTTGTGAGAAGACAGCTTCCCCACCTCCAGCCGCACACCTGGGTTCCCGGCAGGAAGAAGGGGAACAGTGCACAGGCCAGTGCAGTCTGCCCCGCGTAGGGAGATGTTCTGAAAGCCCCACCTCATATCTTAATTTTATTGGCCCGCACCATGTCACATGTTCACTCCCATCTGAAAGGAAGGGAAGGGAGTATAGATTTTTACTTGGGTATATTGCACACCAAATAAAATTGGGGTTCTGCTAACAGGAAAAAAAAGAATAGATGTCGCATTTGTCTGTTGCTGTAAAACAGAGACTCAACACTTAATAGCTTAGGACAATAACGTAATACATTTCGTTACTACTCGTGATACTGTGGGTTGACCAGATGATTCTGTGGGTTGACCAGATGATTCTGCTTCATGTGGTTTAAGCCAGGGAAATGAATGGCCAAGTGACCTGAAGTGACCTCACTCCGGGAGCCAGCAGGAGTGGTGCTGGTCCCTGCCTGGAGCTCAGCTAGAGACGGTTGGCTGAGATCTCAGTTCTCCTTCACAGGGCTCCTGGGGCTCCCTGGTGGCTGGGTTCCAAGAAGAATTCCAAGAGGAGGAGGCCCAATGTACACATGCTTATCAAGCTTCCACTTACATCATGCATGTCATGGTCCCATGGGCCAAAGCTAATCACATGGCCAAGTCCAGAGTCAGAGGGATTACACAGAAGCCTGTGCAGGGAAGCACAGTTCACTGGGGACCTCTAAAGTGCCAGTCCACCGCAGAGAGTCATCTGGCCACCCCTGCCAGAGCATCTTGTGATAATATGTCAAAATTTATCAATGCTTCTTTTTCAACTGAATCCTTGGCAAGCATTACCGCTGAAAACACTCATGGCAACATTATGGGGTAGGTATTGTGGGGGAGGAAAAGTAAAATTTCCCCCTACCTTCCTAAGTTCTTCTGGCTGGAGTAATAATCTAACTGATTATGAGGCAGACTGACAGGCGAAAATGGGCAACTTTTTAATGTATGTACATACAAGGGTCCAATAAGAATATGAGACCCCAGCACGGGTCAGGCACTTGAACTTACATGCCGTCCTGAGCTAAGGAGAAGCCGGTGGGGGGTGAAGGTGGGGTTGTGCTTTGGGACTTCAAAGGGCAGAAAGGCAGTTCCCGTGGAGAAGGGGAAGCAACTGCTCGGTAAATGGATGTTTGCCCAACCATCTTTAACAAGGGGACACGGGGAGGACTTTGGTCAAACCTCTGTCAATCACACACTAGTTTATGTAACACCATAGTTATCTACGATGCTATCTTCCTTCCTGGGCAGGAAGGTCTATTTAAATTCTTATAGGCATTTAGGGGCACGGTCAAGGTTTTTCCTGAGTCTTTTGTTTCTTGAAAATAACCAGCTTAAAATAATCATATTTTAAATCATATCTTCGGGTGACAAACTCTGTTTCCCCTCAATACTCTTATTATTTCCATCTAGAGATGAGGAAATAGATTGGAGAAGACTAGGAAACTTGTCCAAGATCACACAGTAAGAACACATCAGCTAGAACTTGAACCCAGACTGAACACTCAGCTTGGACAGTGGTCTGTGAGTGTATTCTGGTTGCAGGGAGATGGGAGACAATTAAGTGACAGGGACCTAAACAGACAGCCATTGCAAATATTTCGCCGTGCTTTTAATACCATTTTCTTCCCTCCCCTTATTGAGCAGGTACGGAGAGAAAGGTGTGGTGTCTGCACCCATACGGTGCAGGGGGGGTGCTCACTCGCTTGCTTCCTCCCCAGGTGCCCTAATGCATCCTGAGACCATCCTCACTAAGTGTACACAGCCCAAGGCAAAGACACACAGCAGGCTGTGAGAGTTAGGGCGGCTACATTTGCCCTTGGGAAAACCTGTAGAATAAGCTTGAAGACCTAGAAGCCTTGTCCAAGGAATCCTTGGAGGGAGAATTTGAAAGGAAAAACAATAAAATGTACTGAACTTACACCCAGACAAGTGTGTCAAAAGTGAACCTCCCTAACATGAACCTCCCTAAAAGTGAACCTCCCTAAAAACACCTTCAGCTTAGGAAAGGCACAGAGAAGACCCTGCACTCTTTCCAGGTGTGGCCTGTGGATTAGCCAGTCTGCCAACATACTGACCATCCCCCAGGGGTGGGCCACAAAATTGGCATGTTTAAGAGGCATTCCCAGTGACTCTTATATGCAATATGTTTGCAAAGGATGGGTTTGGAGATGTTCTTTTAGGGTGATAACTTTGAAAACAGTGCTTTTCAAACTTGAACGTGCCTACCAATCCCCAGAGATCTCTTCAAAAGAGCAGATTCTGGATCGGTAGGTCTGAAGGAAGACCCCAGAGTCTGCATGTCTAACGTGTCCCCAGCGACACTGCTGGGCTGAGGCGCCACCTCGTATCAAAGCTCTAAAATGCTCCAGGGGGAAAACAAACCGTCTTAGGCTGTAAAATACAGAGGCCAACGTGAAGACGTGGTTGGCCTGCTGCCTTCCACAAAGAAGACAGAACGTCACTGCCCTTTCCGGAGGGCAGGCTGCTGGTAGAAGACACGCACATCGGCTAAGGAAGGGTCTGAGACAGGTTCAGAGTGGGCTCCCCTGGTCGAGGTGATGTAGGTGGGCGGGTGCAGCGGGGGACAGTTACAAAGGTGGTTTTTTCTAATGCATCCGGCCTGAGGAGCTCAGATGGTGGTGTTAACCAGAAAACGACAGGCCCAAAATAGCATCAGTTATGCTAAAACCCATGACACCCAATCTAGATTTAAGAGCTGATCTAATCTCAGTTTCAGCCTCTCCCAGTAACATCATCTTAGTCACCTAGTCTGGAATGTTCTAGTCAAGCCCCAGTAAGATAATCTCTCCTGCGGGCTCTCTTTGCCCCTCCACCCACACCCCCCTCTAGAAAGAAGAGGCAATCTGTACCATGAAACCCTTCCCATTCTCTTCTCCCAAAGACAAAGAGGTCCAGGCTCAAGAATAAGTCTTTGTTTTCATTATCACTATCTCCCTGGCCTCACGCTTCTCCCTATAACACCTTTCGGTCCATACACCCCAGCAGAGCCCGCTTCCAATTGCTGGGTGGGATGCTGTTCCATTCATGAATCACTTGATAAAGCCAATTCGATCTTCACATGTACTTGATCGAATTGTGCTTTTTAACAATGTGAACAGAGCTTGAAGAAGAAAGCGATAGAGCAAAATAAATAGAATTGAGTGAACACAAATATTTAGATAGGCCGAACTCCTAAGGTGCAGGAATATACAACTTGTATTTAAGAGTTTGTTTTTCTCTTTACTGTGGGTTTGTGCTGTTTACCTGTGGAAGGACGATCCTAGTAGCGTATGCTATGTGCTAGGTCACGAAAAAATATTTTTCGTCCTCACCACTGAAGCCGGATACCCTAACGAGGCGGATGCCACCCCAGGAGCTGATCCATGAGAGTGCAGCGTGTCTTCCTTCAGAAGGGAGCTTGATACTGGCATTTGTTACAGAGCGGCTTCGCATTGGCAAAGGACTTTTACACCACTCAGCACACTTTAACCCTGCCCGTTATAAAAACGTAAGGAAAGCAATGATCACTGTCCTATTTCACAGATTGAAAAACTACATCACAGAGAGTTTTAAAGGTTTGTCTAAGGGGCAGAGTCAGAACTACGGCCCAGATCTGTTTGCTGCCATGCAATGTTCCCACGAGGTATCGGAATCCCACACACAGACACACAGAGGAAAGGGTGTGCTCTGTGCCTTGAAACAGAAGCAGGAGCACAGTCCAGACACAACTGCAGAAGGTCGACGTGGTTTCAGAAGCCCAGCCTCCTACAGAGCCTCGGAATGGACTTCTGCCTTGAGCAACATAGCAGATAGGGAATTCTGAAAAATCTCCCTTACACATACATGAAAACACTGCAAAATATACACCAAACCTTTGGTTAAAAGCACAGCTGAACTTATAAGAAACTGAGATTCACAGGGGGCAAAAAAAAAAAAAAAAGTTGAAACCAGAGTGGTCAGCAAACTCTGGAGCCTAGGGCTGAGTTTGGGGGACCTGCTGATCCTGGTGTTGTGGGTGGAAAGCAGGCTCTTCCACGGGATCACGAGGAAAGGATGTCAAGGACCCATGTATGGCAAGATGGTTTATCAGGGTGGAAGGCAGCCTCCTCAGGGAGGAGAAGAGATTAGAAGAGAAACAGCAGGAGTGTGCCCATACAGAGGGACAACCATGCGAAGGGGCAGGCAGACGGTGACTCCCTGCGTGCTAACGAGAGAGGCCTCCGGAAGCCAATCCTGCCCACACCCCCTTGGTCTATGGTATTTTGTCGGGACACACCTCCCCTCCACTGGCAACACTCATCCCGAGGGGTCTGCTTTCTGTCATTGGCTACGAAGCTTTTGTTTGTCCAAGTCAAAGTTAATCTTCTGGATAACTGGATCAAATGGCCTGAACAGACTAATGTATGTCCTCCTGACTTCTCTAGATGACCATGTAGGGCTTCACACCAGCAGCAGGCCAATGGCATTGGCTGTCTGACTGTAACCAAGTTTAGTCCTGGGCCTGAGTGCGATGGTTAAAGAATGTTCCTGTCTCTTTCCTTAGAATTCCTCCCTGTGCTTCTTTCCTTACCAGGAGCAGAAAGTTGATTTCCCCCAGCTATGCCATGACCTCTGCTCCTTGCAGACTCCATACCCCAGATGCTCACTTTTTTTTTGGCCTCTAGAGCTTCCACTAATTTCTAGGAGTGAAATGAAGGAGACATTGGAAGCCCAGGCTGGACAGTTCCAAACACCAGATATGGAGACTTTGGAAGACAAACATTTCTTACGCTGCGCGCCAGAGGCATGCTGCGCTGTGTGACGGCAGAGTGCTCCCGGCCGCAGCCAGACCTGGGGAGAGCTTTCATAGCCTTGAGAGTTATGTGCAGATTCAGAGCAATTCAAAAAATTGGGAATCACTGAGTATTGTTCTGATAGTATTTGCTAGACTATTTTGGCCGCAATAGAGGTTTAAATGTGCAAGTGAATGCATCTCATAGTGTATTGCAGCCTACCTCTAGTTCCAGTGTTTGTGTGCATGTGGGTGTGTTTACACAATGGTACTTAGCCTGCAGTTTCTCAAGTCACTTCAGGGAGTGGGACCTACAAAACGGGCCCTCATTTTTGCTTTAATTTCCATGGATCCTGTTCTGCCTGGGATTAGAGTTCATGGTCTCGGTTCTAATCTACTACTTTTCCTCCTAACTTAATACTTAAGAGATAATTACAGATAATTATAAAGTTCCCACAGATATTCAGTGCCCAGTCCAGCGGGAGGATTGTACGTCCTCACCCTGATGAATGGAGAGGTGGCCGTGAGCCTTGCTTTGGCAGTAAAATGTGAATGGAAGTGGCGTGTGTCACTTCCAGGCAGTGGCTTTGAAATCCTGCCTGTGATTCACTGTGGTCTTCTGCTCCCATTTCTGGAAGTTGTGGAAGCAGAGTGGAGATGGGCCTCCATCAGCCCTGGGTTCGTTCTTGAGCGACTGCGGTGTGAAGGCCCCCGCCAACCCACACGAGGCGTGCACTCCCAGCGGGTGGGAGGTGAACCGGACTGTGCAAACTGTTAAGCTTCCCAGTCGTTTGTTAACTGCAGCGCAGCCCAGCCTATCCTGGCCTCTCTTGACTAATGCAATACATCGCATGTCTTTAGGGGATTAAACTTTTTAACAAAATGAAGTAAAAGAGCATTTTGATTTAAAATTGTATTCTGAAAGAGAGCATGTATTCCCAAAGGGGGACGTACGTGTCTCACTGAGGAAGATTTCTTACTAACTTCTGCCCCAATAGCAAACGGGGCATCTCTGAGAGTCCCAGTTCAGCTTCTGTGGGTCGAGTTCAGGTTCGGGCAGCAAACTTTTTCTTTAAAAGCCAAACTGTAAATATTTTTAGATCGCAGGCACTAAGGTCTGTGTTGCAACCACTCGGGGCTGCACCTGAGCTCGAACGTGACCTTGGACAGTAAGTGAAGTGCTCACTGGGTGTGGCTGTGTTTCAGGGAAACTTGATTGAGACATGCCTCTGGCCTGTAGCTCACCTACCCCTGGTCTGCACATGGAGACCAATACGTGACCTGTTTGAATCTCCACACCCCTGCCAGCCGCTATTTCCTGCCCCCTCCCCACCCCAGCTTTAGTGAGATGCAGTTGGCATATTACATTGTGTTGAGTTTAAGGTACACAACATGTTGATTTGATACACTTATTATTGCAAAATGATTGCCGTAGAGTTAGCTAACATCTGTATCACAACACATAATTACTATTTCTTTTTTGTGGTGAGACCATTTGAGGTCCCCTCCCAGCAACTTGCAGGTGTTACAGTGTTATTAACTATAACTACCACCGTTGTGCCTCAGATCCCCAGAACTTATCTGTCTAATAACATGTCCCCTTTGATCGACATCGCCCATTTCCTCCATCCTTCAGCCCACAGTAACCCCCTCTTTGCTCTCTGCTTCTGTGAGTTTGCCATTTTTAGATTTCACACGTGAGACCCTACAGTATTGGTCTTTGTCTGGCTCATTCCATGTAGCACAATGCCCTCCGCGTTCAGCCGTGTTGTCACGCATGGCGGGATTTCCTTCTTTGTTCTGGCTGAATAGTATCTCATTACGTGTATATATACACCACATCTTTTCATCAATTCAGTGCTCTTTTTTTTAATCCTCACTTGAGGATATGCTTTATTGATTTTAGAAAGACAGGACAGTGGGGGTGGGGAACATTGATGTGAGTGAGAAACATCCGTCCATTGGTTGCCTCCCATATGCACCCCGACAGGGTTGAAACCGCAAACCAGGTACGTGTCTGCCCTGACCAGGAATCGAACTCTCGGCCTTTTTGTTGTGCAGAATGATGCTCCAGCCAACTGAGTCTGAATGCCTAGGTTGTTTCCATATCTTAGCTATTGTGAATAATGCTGCAATGAACATGAGCGTGCCTAGGTCTTTTCAAGATTCTGTTTTTATTTCCTTTGGCTATATTCCCAAAAGTGGAATTGCTGGATCATATGGTAGTTCTAGTTTTAATTTTTTGAGGAGCCTTCGGACTCTTTTCCATAATGGTTGCACAAATTTACACTCCCCCCAACAGAGCACAGGGGTTCTCTATATTCTGCACATCTTTGCTAAACCTTATTTTTTCTTCTCTCTCTTCTTTTTGATAAAAGCCATTCTAACAGGTGTGAAGTGATATGTCAGTGTGGTTTCGATTTACATTTCCCTGATAATTAGTGACTGTTAAGTACTTTTTTAGACACCTCTTTTCTATTTGTATGGCTTTTTTTATTGTTATAATTGACATATAACATCATGCCAATTTCAGGTATACAACACAATGATTCGAGATTTGTATATTATACATCTTCTTTGGAACAAATCTATTCAGTCCCTCTGGCCATTTTTAATCGGATATTTTCTCTTGAGTTTGTGAATTGTTTATATATTTTGGACATTACTCCTTGTCCGGTGAGTGGTTTGCAGCTATCTTTTCCCATCTGGTAGGTTGTCTTGTAATTGTATTGATTGTTTCTTTTGCTGTACAGAGCTTTTTAGTTTGATGTAGTCCAACCTATTGATTTCTGCTTCTGACTTTTGCTTATGCTTTTGGGGTCAGATCAAAAAAATCATTGCCAAGACCATTGTCAAGGAAATGTTTCCCCATGTTTTCTTCTAGGTGTTTTTCAGTTCTGGGTCTTACATTTGAGTCTCGAATCTATTTTTTAGTTAATTTTTGTGAGTGGTGTAAGATAGGAGCCCAATGTTATCCTTCTGTGTGCAGTTCTCCAGTTTTCCCTGGATTCACTTAATTGAAGAGACTATCCTTTCCCCGTGGAGTATCCCTGGCTCCCTGGTCAAACATTAGTTAGTGGACTGTACGTGTCCTATCAAACACACTGAAGGCACCAAGTCAGGTGGTCAATATACTCACTCACTCACTCACTCACTCACTCACTCAACAATGACACCGACAAACCTGGGTTCTAGCCAGTGCGCTAGGCCCTGGCCACAGAGTAGAAAACAAATCCGACAAGATTTCTGCTCCCACGGTGCTTAGAGAAAAAGGCAGGGGAGCACACAATAAAGAAACAAACAAGAGAATTTATGATAATAAGTGCTATGAGTAAAATAAAAGAGCGTGGTATAAGAAGGGACCGACATTAGATCTAGTGTCATAGGAGAACTCTGAAGAGGTGACATTTGAGCTGGGACTTGGAGGGCCAGCTGGATAATAAGCAGGACTGATGTGATTCTAGGCTGCTCTTCTTCTGCCTAAAACCTGCTTAGTGGTATCTGAAACCCCTTACCCAAAATGGGAAGAAACAGACTTAAAATGCAACAGCATTGCGGAGGTCATGTTTTAGCGCAAATAAGCTTTGTTTGAACTGTCCTGGGGTCCTTGGTCGACCCACCCATCAGTGTGGATGACTGTGATCATACTCTGTGTGGACTGGAGAGGTGGGAACTGGAGACCGATAGGACCTAGGTAAATCCTGGCTAGAGTCCTAGCCATTGGCAGGCTCTCGCTTCCCTGTGTATTCCCTGCTCCCAGCCAGACGAGCAGATGCCATCCATCTGCTGAGTGACAAAGTGAAGCAAATTGGAGGGAGGATATTTCTCCCCTGGAGAGGAAAGGACCCCCCAAAACTTGGCAGGAGAGGAAGGGCCACTTCGCAATTCTCCACCCCCTTCGGTGTTATTCCCTACCATCAGGCCGATTTGCCAGCACAGTTTATATGGAGTGTTTGTTTGCATCTTTGTTTTTTGCAATGTTCAGTTCCCAGGGGTCTGTTAATTCAGATCTTCCTGCCCTTATTTTCCATCCTGCACTGCTAGGCACTTAGTAAATGCTCAATAAATGCCTGCCAGTGATGGCTCTCCTTGGCAGGCATGTTCCAGAAGTAGAGGTCGACTGCTGAGCTGCATCAATACTTTCCTCCCCACCATGGGCTTTTGTGCCTCACACACATTTGTGGTTAACCAAAGAAAAGGAGAATCGAATATCATTTTTTGTGTTTCTCTAAATGTATCTTTAAAGTCTGTTTAAATGCATGTGGAAATGATATTCGATTGAAGGGTTTTGCTTGGAAAACAGGGAGAGAATCTTTTCCACAGGGTCTCATTCGCTTTCCCCAAGTGTTTCCACCCTGCACTGCAGCAAGAAAGAGCTGCAGTTGATGCTTTGGGCAACCACTGTGGAGAGACCGAGTTTGGGGTAGAATTCCTGTCTTCTCTCCAAACCCTTGCTAGCTGGGAGAAGGAGGCCCACCATTTATTCGTGGGACAAAAGGCACTTAGGAAGTCTGAGCCCTTCCCGAGGCCTGCTGTCCCTGGTGTTTTATGCTGGCCATCTAGGAAAACACAGATGGTTGTTATGTGCAGAAAAGAACACTGACCCTCCTACTCATTTGTAACTGTTGCGAATGAAGCCCCTATTCCTCATGAGATCCTTTCCCAACCACCCCTCAATACAAGTCGTGAGGTCATCTTTTGTTTTGGAGAAGCTGTTTACAGGAAATCTCGGTAAGTAGCCCGAGGCAAGCTGGCCCAGGTGATAAAAAGAATGAAGCGTGGAGCCAGGCTCTGTGGCTTTGAGTCCCAAGGCCTTTGGACCCTGAGCTGGCCCTGTGACCCTGAGCAAGTCACCTGGCCAGCCTGGGGCTCAGTTCCTCACCTGTGTAGTGGGATCACGCAGAGTGCCTGCCTCTACAGGCGTGTTGTGAGGATAAAATGAGACGATGCAAGTAGAGCCCTCAGCCCAGTGCCGGACACATGCCGGCTCTCGGTGAGTGTCAGTGGCGGTTCTAATCTATTACAGATCATTGCACAACTTGTGATACATCTGTATCTAGAAAAACGATGGGCTTCCTCTTCCCTTTCTAAAGCACAAGTGAGTTCTGGAGCACTAAACGCTGGGGCCGAAGGGCAATTTAGGAAGGAAGGAACCTCTAGACCTCATCACTCGAAACCTCTAAGTGTTGCCGCAGTTCTCTAAAACCGCTTTTAAATCGTTTGGCATTTCGGCTGTAGCATAATATGCAATATTTTAAAAAGCAGAGTGGTTACCAAATGCGGGATTCAGTTACGTGTTTACATGTAATGTACAGAGAGAAACTCTATTCCTTTTTTAGGGGCTTGGTTCTATTCCCAGTTTATAAATCAATTTCCTCTTCCTATTCAAACAGTTCACATTCCTGCATAACTTCAGGGCTGTGGGTGTTTCTGTGGAAACAGCCACCTAGGAAGTGTGTTTCCCAGGCTAAGAGCTTCACATTACGTTTTCTTGGCAAAACGAGAGGAGGGTGTTTCAGGTCTATAAAACCTATAATTTCAGCCCGATCGTCAGATAATAAGGATAATAACAGAGCTGTAGGACTGTAGAACAAGAACATTAGATCCCATCTAGGCCAGCCCTCTCGTTTTACAGATGAGTAAATGCCTTATGCCCGAACCGTGTTTTATAGTCCTAAAAGGGTTTTCAAATAGATCGTTATCACTCGCCTTCCCAACCATCCTTTGAGGCAGTTTGAAGGTAGGTATTATTCATTTTCACATTGAAGGTAAGGAAAGTGAGGCTTGGAAGATAAGTGACGTCCCAAAGCTACGGAAGGGTTCAGCCCGTGGACACATCTGTGTCTCAGCTTCCAAGGACCCTCTCAGCGTTCCTCCCACGGCAGCTTGGTGCCTCCCAGCGCCTGGCGTGCCCACGGGAACCATCGAGACCTCAGTCCTCTCGGGCTTGGTACTTCTAGACTTAAAACCCTTGTCACGTGCCGAACAAAAACCAAGCCCCTCAACGTGACATGTGAGGCCCTCAGGCCTGGCCCTTGCCCATCTCTTCAGCCGCATCCACATGACTGGTTTCTACTTCCTGTGCTGGCAACTCTGAACATGGTTGCGTCTGCTCAGAACATTTTTCCACATCACTTTTTTACCTTGACCAGCCTCCTTTAAGCCTGAGATGCTCATCATTTTTGTCCCAAGGAGGGGATGTTTCTACATCTCATTCTTAGGATGCTGCCCTAGTCACAGTTTTAGAAAAGGCAGGTCTACACTTGACATGACTTTACCCAAAACTGACCATATTAGAGGTGACTGTGAAATCCATAAAGAAAGAAGGGATGTGTAGACCCAAGGAGAAATAGGCCACGTGGTCCTGGCAAGACGGAGGAAACCACTGAAAGAAGTTACTGGCCCTGGTTTCAAACGGTAGCATGGCTTCCACAAGATTCCGGCAAGCTCCACAAATCCCCCCTTTGACTATGGTGCTCCGCTAAACCAGCTCTTAAAAAACAAACAACGAAGCCCCGATTCTTAGCATCTGCCAGTTTTTAAGGTGTGATACGCCCACGATGGCCTATTTCAAGCTATCACAGGGTCGCTGAATGCGGAGGCGGAGGAGAAGCCCTTGTCTGTCTGCTTTCCTGAGTGTGCCGACCGGCTCTAGCTCACCGGTGACTTGGACTTCAGTTAAGGGGAGTGGATTTCGGTCCTTTGAAACCACATGCTGTATTACACCAAATTAAGATACCATCGACTGGCTAGCTTATTTATCATCGATAAAGCAAAGAGGAGACTCTGCTTTTTAAAGTACGCCGAACGCTGGCAGCGCAGCCCGGCGACCTGCACGAGCCAGCTCCAGCAGCATCTGCTCCTGCCACACTTTCCTGTGTCTGTTCCTCTGTGTTTAGGGACGCGTCCTGCTCTTAGCTGTGCAATCTTCTCGCTGGTATCTTAGTAACGAAATGTAATGCAGCTTCTCTCACTTGTGGGTATCTTGTTTTCTTGAATCTAGTAAAACATTTTTTGTGAGTGTGAGAAAATATAGAACTGTGGTCATTCCTCCAATGAAAAATAGCTGCATTCTACTGGGCGATGGTGACCTCAGGTTTACTCACTCCAGACGCCTCCTGACTGTCTGTAAGGAAGTTGAAATGAGCTAACTCGCCGACGAGCGTCCTGATAAGAACTGAGGGCTAATGGGAGCCATTGTTGAGCCAGGCTGCTTTAAAAGTCCCTAAAATCGCACCACTTGCACGGTTGACTGGGCTCTTTGGACACTGATTTGGAGCCGTGGTGAACTGGTTTAATTTGTGAGAAAAGCCTGTGATATATTTGGGTTCTAATCTCCCCCTTTGGGACTCTTTCTTCTGTTTCAATGAGACTGGCTTGGTCAAGGGACTGGCACTCCTGAAAGCCCAGGAGATCCGCCCCCAACCTGTAAGGGGCACCAGGAGGGGAAGCCGAACTTTCTCTTCTGAGCACGGTGACCCCACCTGCTCTGCACTCACCCCACTTTACGATCTCACGGTCAAGGGTCGTGAGCCCCAACTCCAGTCTTTATGATGCTGGTTCCCTAAGTGAGGAAAATACTCAGTCTCTCCAGATCTTAATTCTTGCTCCCCTTCATGAGTCCCTCATTTCCTCCTCTATTTATTTTCAAAACTTCCAAAAATAGAAGTTACTGCAAATTTTTTTTTTTATAATACTCTTCTCTTTACATGGTGCTTTACCTCTCAGGATCTAACTTAAACTAGTGTGGGGGAGGGACAAATTTCTTCTACCCTCAAGGTTCTTCTGGCTGGTCTAGTAATCAGATAGACATGCGACAGATTATCAAGAAAAAATAACCAAATTTAATACACACATATTTATGGGAACTCCATACACATGAGGGAGTCCGACCCCACACACAGGAGAGGGCTGGAGACAGGAAGTCATCCTGAGCTAAGGATAAGGTAAGGCACCTTAGGGACTTCAAATGGTCATCGCAGGGTGATAAGAAGAGCAAACTTTGCCCTGGCTGGTGTAGCTCCATGGATTGAGCATGGGCCTGTGAAGCAAAGGGTCGCCAGTTCGATTCCCAGTCAGGGCACATGCCTAGGTTGCAGGCCAATTCCCCAGTGGGGGACACATGAGAGGCAACCACACACTGATGTTTCTCTCCCTCTCTTTCTCCTTCCCATCCCCTCTCTCTAAAAATAAGTAAATAAAATATTTTTTAAAAAGAGCAAACATTTAGTAAACAGAAGTTTGCCCTGCCCTATACAGAGGTCAAAAGAAGTGCTCTCCGATCATCTCTTACGGGCAAGGCCTCTACTTCAAATTCTTCAAGGCGGCCTCAAGCTGGGGGCAGAAGTTTCTCTGGAGCCTGTGGCTCAAGGTGCCTTCAGCTCAAAACAAACTGCATATCAGAGGCACATCTCGGGGTGACTTGTCCTGGATCCCCGCACTAGGAAGTGTGCAGAAGGAAATATTAGCTATAGGTATCAATGAAATAAACAGGGCAATTCAAAACATTACAATTCGGCTTTCCTGGTTTTGGAGACTCACACACTGAGATGCTGGAAGGAATATCGAAGGACTGGAAAGCCAGGCTGGGCCAACGGCAGTGCCGTGCCTGTGATCGAATGTTCCGGCAGCGGTGGGTGGGGGGCCTCTCCCCTGCTTTGCAAAGGCAGAAATAAACTCTTCTTCCGCAGGGAGGCTCTGAGGATAAGGAGCCTCCAGAACGAAGCACTTAATTATAACCAAACCCTGAGCAAACACAGGAAGGAGGGCTGAGTGGGGCTGTGTTGTGTGAATCCCTCCTGCGAAGAAAGGAGGCCAGGCTCCCCGGTTTCATAAGCAGCCGGTGACGAGCTGGGATTTCTCATTGCTGGGCGTGGCGAGAAGCGCAGTTTGAAGCACTGTCCTTCCTGATGGTTTGCAAGCCAATAGGTGCGGCCGCACCGCCCGCTGAGCGGTCCTGGAGCGTTCCTACAGACAGGATTCCGTGACGGGGAAGAGTATTTCAGTCATTTCCCACACTCTAATAGTTTCCATCCAAAACCTCAAAAGGGAGGTAAAAAATAAGGAGTGGGTGGGATGAGGGTGTGGCTCCTGAGGCTTCGTCAGCATGTAGTCATGCCAATGCCAAGGATGCGGGGAAGGGACAGTGCCCACTCATACTCTCCCCTGAGACCCTCTTTGTGTGACTGCCTGTGTGTGTCAGAACTAGAAATGAGCTATGGATGTAGAAAAGAGGTCTCTCGCTCTCTTTTTTCTTAAAGAAGCTATCTCATTCATACGAGAAAGAAATCTGTGTTCTTGGCCCTGTCGTGATAATGCTGATACTCTTCATGTGTCTAGCAGGGGCGAGACGCTTTCCAACCGTTATTATTGACGGTTCTCACAGCCTCCATCACACAGATGTGGCAGCTGAGACTAAGGGCATGCAAATAACTTGACCAAGACAGGAGAGCCAGGATCTGGCTGAGCCAGGCCTCGAACAAATGCTGCTTTGACTGGAAAATATCCGTAATTTCCTTTATGCTACGCTGCCAGGTAAACTCGCCAGTCTGCATGGGAACAAGGCTTGACAAAGGTGTGTTCAAAATACAGAAAGGAATGAGAGTTTTAGAATTTTATCAGACAAATCTTACGATCATCCCTGGACAGTCTACACACCACTGAAAATAATTTGAGTTAGATATAAAAGGAAACAGAAGGCATTATTGGTGTCTCAGTCTCCCCTTGGTTCGTTAAATGACCTATCTCTATACATCTGGTCATTGTCACCACCACCACCCTCTGCTCCCGTCCCCTGCAAACTCCTCAACTCAGAACACTGTGCAGTGGCCTCTCAGGTTGCCTCTGACCTACAGTTGACTTCCAAACTTCACACTGTGAGTCTCCAGCCTAGGGACCCCTGCCATGCTCCACTACTTGACCCCTTGGGCTTCTAGAACTTTCCAGCCTGGAGAGGCACTCAAAATATAGTCACGTATCCATTATTCCCGGGAATGGCTTCTCTTAGCAATTGCCAGCCAACCTCTTCCAGAAATGCATCGCCAACATGGCGCAGCTTCCAGGAAACTGTCAGGAAAGGGCTGGTTATTCCAGACCAGGTAGTCAGTGGAGAGCAGCAGTAGATCCGAATAGGCCCACGGTTTCAGGGTAGAGCGGATTGCAGCGGCCTGTGGCTGGCCCCTGAGGAATTCTCCCCTCCATTTCCATTTTCACTTCTGCTACGGCCATCACTTCCCACCAGCCTCTTAGCTTCTCCTCTTCCTGCGTTCACCTCTCCTGCCAAACCACCAAAGCCAAAGTCATCTCCAACACCGTAAACCACTTCCTCCTTCCCACACTCCAGTGGCTTCCCGTCATGCTCAGCATCAAACCCAAACGCCCTCCCTCAGCCTACAAGGCCCGGTCAGACCTGCGTGCTCACCGACCCTCCACCCCATCTCACCAGTATCTTCCTTGTTCGCGGGGCGCCAGCCATTGCTATCTTCTCTTTCTTCCCTGAACAGGCCGAGCTCTGCCCTCCTCAAGGCCCCGCACATGCTGTTCCCTCGGCCTGAACTAGGATTTCCTAGGTTCTCACTGTGTGCATCCTTCAGGTCTCCCCTCCCCTCAGGTAGCCCCTTGGAGGCCACCCCGTGGCACGTGGCCAACACCCTCATCACTCTCTACCATATGTCCAAGTCTCTCATTTATTTATTTACAAGTTTATTTGTTAGTGTGTTGGCTTTTCACAGTTTACTGTTTTATCTCCCCTAATGGAATGTAAGGTCATAAAGATGGGGATTTGATTTTGACCAGCACAGTGTCCTTAGCACAGTGCTGGCACATAGTAGGTAGTCAGTAAGTATTTGCTGGGTGACTGAATTCCGAAAGTTACGTGGCCCTTTGCCATTCAGCGCTAAGGAAAGCTCACCCCTCCTTCAGGACCTGATTGGACCTCTGTGCCCGTCGGAAGGCCTCCCACTCCCAGACCCGTTCTGTATATTCGTACCAGCTTTCTTGAGAGGAGTGTGTTCCAAACAGGGCCTGACATGTTACAAAAACCTGCAAGTGTCCGACAGTAAACAGGAAATAAGGGGAACCTGTTTGCCGTGGAGGCTGCCTTTCATCGGTCCGGCTGCGCGTCCGTGGGCAGAGTTCAGCCAAGTCACCAGCGGCAACACCTGCTTTGGATCTCTCTTCATAATTTTTCTTCTGTTTTGTTTTTTTAGATGACTGACGCCAATTGTGGCTCAAACTCACTACTCTTTCTCTGGCTTCTCTTTTGGTTCTTAAGACAGGACAAACCTAGCATTCCAAAACATTTATTACTGGACGCACTAAGTTCCAGAACTCAGTTCATCTTAAGAGGAATTTAAATTGCTTTTACTCCTGTGATGTTTCTCGATCAAATAGGAGACTCGTTTCCTTCCTTATGCGCTCTATGTACTTATACTTACAGTTTACAAAATGCATTTAGGTTACTGATCTTGTTCGATCATCGCAACTGGTGGCGTTGTGTCAAGGGGGAAGTGACCCCCATTCTACAGAGGGAGAAACCATCTCTGAGGGGCTGGGATCCCAAACTGTCCCAGCTGATCAGCTGCGGAGATTTGGGGCAGAAGCCCTTGCTTCCTCACAGCGTGGTTTCTGTAAGGAAACTGAGTAACCGTCCAACCGTGGCCATCCAAAGGGCTGATCAAATCGAGTTAGTGTGTATGAGGATCGCTCACAAGCCGCTGAAGAGTCAGGTTCTTTGCGTCCTAAACAGTGATTTCTGGGGTTTTCCTCACAAAGATCCCTTTTGTTTTTTCCCATCGTGGATTCCCGGTTTCGGTCCTCATTAGATAACGAACATTTGTGTACAGAGCCCATCAGGGTCCCGTCAAAAGCAACGGATCTTCATGTTTCACTTCACCTGTGTAGCCTCATCCCTGGCCAGGTGAGGTGTTTCCCCCACGGGCTTTTACATGTTTACAACAGTACAAGGCCCCTTCCCCCTTGACGTCACCTCTGAGGAGCCTTGACGACCCGGAGATCGAGTGTGTAGGGCCTGAGCTGTGATGTCTGGGTCTCTGCCTGGGAAGGGTGTCTGTGAAAATCAGGTTGAGCATAAGTTAAGTCATATTTGAAGGCCTGTCCAAAGCCTTCTGTTGCAATGCAGTTTGATGTCTAAAACACTACTTGAAATAAATGAGCTGCAACTCTGGGTAGGCAATTGTTTCTACAACCCATGGTTCATTACAATGATATTTAAAGTGGAGGGGTCATGAGGCTTGTCCAATTTCTAGAACAAAAGACAGTCATAATTTCAGCTGAAGGATGCAAGGGATATGGTTTCCTTTTTAAAGAAACATTTCATCCACATATACACTATGAACCTGGATACAGGAAAGCAAACTACTTCCTTCTATGAGAAAACAGGATACATATTTAGTACCTGATCATTTCCCCCTTGTTCTACGTCCCAGGGACTATTATTTAGGGTAATAAGTCACTCATGATTATGATATAGTATGGGCTCTTTAAAAAAAACAGCCTACAAAGTTCTTTGTCCTATTTTATTTCATGCTCCCAACAGTGCTGTGAGTATTATCTTTGCTTACAATCGGGGAGACCAAGGCACAGAGCAGGTCAGCGGCTTGTCTCAGACCACCCAGCGTGTCAAGAGCAGAAGGAGAACCACACGTACTCTCAGCCCCCATACAGCACGCTTCCCTCCATTGCCTTCCACTGGCAGCAGCTGTCCCCACAGGTTCGCCCCCACCTCCTTCTGTGGGATCCTTTTGGTAGAGTTTTCCGGAACATTCCAGAAAACACTTTGTCTGGAAGACAAAGTGTTGACCACATAATAGCACTTTTGAGCCCAGACCTCCACTAAATTTCTGGGAACCAATTTCTAATTTGACTTGCTAATGAATTGGTCCAGATGATCCTCATATTTAATAATAAGCTGCTAAATAAT
>PVKM010026267.1:0-19399 GCA_004027735.1 Carollia perspicillata | reverse complement strand
TCAGTTTTTGAAAATTACATCCCATTTAACATAAATCTAGAAAATGGAGATTCTATCAGTAAAGTTAGTTAAAAGAGCAGTTCTATAACTAGGTTAATTCATGTGATTATTTGTAAGATCAATTCTACTTGAGACTCATAACTATTTCCTTAGTAATCACCAGCCTAAATCCACAGCTACTGACTCTACAGTTTCTTTTTCATTCAGAAAATATTTGCTGACTCTTACACATTAAGAATACAACACTGCTCTTTCTGAACAATATTTTTCAGGTGCTGAAAAAAAAGAAAGACAATATTAATATAGTTTTATAAATGTTCTGACCATCTTTTACAGTAGCACAATAAAGGGCGACCTGACCAAACTTCAAAGAGCAGGAAGCTTGCAGGCTTCCTGGAGGAGGTGATATCTAAATGGAGTTTTTATTAATAATGCTAATAATAACAATACTTTATAAATGTTTCACATGTATTTTTTTTCATTTAACTTTTACAGCAGCCCTGTGATAGATATACTAATATTATTCCATTTTATAGGTAAGAAGGCAGGGGCAGAAGCAGTTAAAGGAGTTAAGTTACTTGTCAAAGACAGTACGGAGAGGAAGTGGAAGCTTCCAGATACAAATCTAGACTAGCCTTGAGGCCCATTCTTAATTACTCATTATGATGAACTCTTTCCTATTTCAAGTAGAGGGGAGAATGAGTTAAAAATTTCCAACGTCTAGGAAAACAATAGGCCTTCAGAGACCTGCAAACATATCATTAAAATTAAAGCATAGTGTATAAGTTGGGTAATGAGTGCCTAAAATCAATCTAAATTTATCAAAGAATGGCAGACTCTATTGTTTCAGATGAACATACTAGTCAGAAAAGTCTAGGCCGTGCTGCAGTAACAACATAGCTCCTAAACCTCAGTAGCTTAAAACAACAAATGTTTATTTCTTGCTCTTATGACATGTCCAATTTGAGGAGCTCTGCTTACAAGAGCCACTCAGGGACCAAGCCTTATATGGGCACCACCTTAACTCTTGGCTTCAAGAATTGTTCTGGCAGGGAAGAGGATTGTAGAGTCAAGCCTCAGCAATTAAGTGTTTTGGCCCAGAAGAGATGTGTGTCACTTTCACTCATATCTCACCGTCCAACAATAGTTACATAATCAGGCCTAATTTTAAGAAGGTAGGAAGTTCCCTCCCCCTTGTGCTTTGAAGTTGAGCAATACTGGATATTGGTAATTATGAGTAATTCATATCATAATGATATTTTTCCAGTATTGAAAGATATGTAGCACATAAAAATATGAAGTCTTACACAACCAGGTTAGAATCCTGGCTCCACAACACATTAGTTTGTTTGATTCTGATTAAGATACTTATCCCTCAAAATTGCATTTTGATTTTCTTAACTATAGGGGCATTAACCTTTCAAGACTGTTGTGAGTTTTAAATGAAATCATGCATAAAACACCTAAATGCTTATGGAGTAGGAGAACCCTAAGAAATGGTGGTTTTATTTTGAATTGGTTAAGAATTTGCAACTTAGAAAAACTCAAGAGCAGATTTCACACACACACACAAATGATTGTAATAAAGTAGTTGGTTAGAGTGGTTATCCTAGGTTACATAATAAAATATTCAGTGAAGCAGAGGGAAATTAGAATTAATATGCCATAAACACGGGATTCTTTACCTTGTTTCTCTCCTAAATCAGTTTTTTACTGCTGAATAACAAATTACCACAGACCAAGTGGCTTAAAACAGTTCCTATGCGTTGGCTCTTGGTTCTGTAAGTCAGAAGTCCAGGCAGGGTTCATCTGGCTCCTCTGATCAGTTCCTCACCAGGCTGAAATCGAAGTGTGGCCCAGGCTGCATTTTTATATGGAGCTCGGGTCTTCCTCCGATCTTACATGGTTATCGCAGAATTCACTTCCTTCCAGCTATGAGACAGAGGTCCCTGGTCCTTGCTGGCTGCCAGTCAAGAGCTACTCTCAACTCTTTAGAAGCTGTTCACAGTTCCTTGCTACATGGCCTCCAAAGGCAATTCACAGCATGAATGTTTGCTTCCTGCCAGGACAGTGGAAACACTGATCTCTGACTGACTCCTTTCTGGTGATCACCAGAAAAACCAAGGGATCATCTGATCAGCTCATGCCCACCCCAGATAATCTCCCTTTTGCAATATAATACAACATAATCTTTGGAGTTATATCTCCTATTCAGAGGTCCCACCCACATTCCACAGGAAAGGATTATATAAAAGGGAGGGTCATTGGCAATCACCTTGTATTGTAATTCTGCCTGCCACATTTCCTCACAGTGCTTATATATTCAGCACAGTAGTCTCAACATGTGGTTCATGAAGGTGAACTATAGGAGGCATCTATGGAATATAAAACACAATCCCTAGTGCCAACCAGCTTAGGATGACAAATATGACACATACAATCCTTAATGACAACTAACATAAATAATTTGTTTCTTTCACTTGGAAACCCATTCCTTAGGGAAATCTTCATATCTTTGTTGTAAGACAATTCTCCATGTGTCGTGCATTTCTGCACATCTTGCAAGCAGAGATATATATTATCTTTGTTCTAGACTATCTTTGAAAGGATATTTATAGAGCAAACAATCTTGGAAGATATAAGTTGTGTCTCTCTCCAGAGGAAAGGGTATGCATGCTTACCAGCATGTCTAATAAAGATAATATCTCCTTCCAAAGCAAAGGGCAGGCATGCTTACTGCCCATTATAAAAGACTCGGATTCCCAGTCAATGTGTGTCTCCTGGAACACCGCTCGCTGTATGTGAGACATTCGTCTGGATCCATTTGCTTCATCCCTGGGGAACACGGGGCAAAGGGAAATTGACAGGTCAGTCTGGCTACTGTTATTGCTGTGACCCAGGCTGTGATCTCATATCTTCTGCCAGCACCCATGAAATTGTAGCGAGCTAACATATTAGCTTGAGAACAGAGCAAAATCAGACTTTTCATGGTTCTTGGTACTATCCAATGTTTTATAAAAGAACATAAGGAATGAATAGTGGAGGGAATAAACCTATACTCAGAAGAAAAATGATGACTACATTTATTTATTAAAAATTAAATATACATATTTTCCCCCTTAGGTGATAAGCATTCTGGCAGGATGCACTTGAAAATATCTTGATTGATAGACAAGTTGAGTGATTTAGATGGCATGATGATATCATTTTTGTTATTAAGGAGGAAAATCATGAATCTTGCATGAATATTTTCAATATATGTGTATTTTTTCTTTAGTACTATTAATACGGATCATATTATCTATATTTGTATAAAAAAATTTTAAACAGATTTTTAAATTTCTACAATGTACCATAAATGTTGCAATTCCAAGTTAGTTCCAATTTTTTCACAAATGCAAAACACTTATAATCACAGATCTCACTTTTAAGAAAATACGCAACTTCTTGTATGGAAGAAACCATTCCACTATGACCAGAGATTACAGAACACCCCAGGTTGATACACATTTTTCCATAGTTGTTTTTAAAAACAAGTAAAATAAAGGACATTCTTATAAAAGTCTGATTCATAACCAAACATTTTCTCTACCTCTATTCATTAGTTCTGCTACTGAATATTGAAACTCACACACCCCCAGATACCTGTAGAGAAAAGAAAATATATTAAGAAGCCGGGGTGTTTTCTGAGAATTCACTGAAATATAATCTCATATCCAGACTGACAGATATTGTCATGTATCAGTATTTCTTACAGACACTTATTGCTCATTTCTAGCATCAAATTAACACTTTCAATCGTGCAAAAAAATGCCCTGGCCCCCAGCTCTACAGCAGTCAGCTTCTAGAACCAGGGAGACCTACTCTGTCACCCTGCCCCAGATTCTTTGCTCTTGCACAATTTATTAGTTCATCAGGTTTTCTTTTTAATTTTATTTTAGTTGTGGGTATAGTGTTAAATCCCTGAACATGTTGGGGTTTGGTGCAGGATCTGAACCAGTGAAAGAGTCCATGTTTCTATTTCAGTTGGTTCAAATTAAATTAATAAAAACCCTTTTCCACAGCAGACATCCACTTACCATCGGATTTGCCTCCTCACAAACTGAAAATCTCTAGCTTTATTTAAAATTAAATCAGAAGGCATGTGAAAAGATTTCCTTCAAACATGAACATTCATGGGTCATAGTTTACAAAAAGTTCATTTCTCAGAAAGAGCAGGCACTGAGTCATAATCTCTCAGATCAGAGCATTTCATGTTTTCTCCTGTCACTCGGGTTTTCCTTTGGAAACCCACTGACTCTGTCAGACATCAATCCTTTCCACAACAGTGCCTGCTCTATATCAGGACAGCTTGGAGACAGGTGTCATTCTTTGTCCTTTTGTTAAATTTGAGAAGTCAGAACCACAATACAAAAAAGAACAGAAGTCAGATGTAAAACAGATAAGAGAATGTATGACATATAAGCCATTCTAAAAACCACAGCTTTGAAAACTTATTATATGAATTAGGTTTTGGAACTTAGAAAGTAAGTTTTAATTCCATTTTGTGAATGTACAATAATAGATATTTAAAAATAGAGATACACATGGCCATATTCAAATTTATTATAAAACTTGTTGAAACTGAAAAGTACAGAAAGTTATTGAAATCATCCAGTAGCATACCAGCCATAATAATCTCTATTAATATTTTGGTGTAATTTTATACAACATTTTTTCTAAATATGTAACACGCGTACATGAACTAGAAACTGGAGTATTGCTTTTTGTCAGTTTCCTGTGACATAAATATTGCTGAAAGCTGTGCTCAGAATGTACATGTTGGCTATGGTATGACACAGTCAGTGTGGCCACATGAAGAACTGAGAATGAGGTTTGGAAAGAAGTCTTTAGAGTCACAAGGCCCAGAGACCGGGTCTCTATGTACCATGCAGGGCCACAGGGGAAGCACCAGATTTTGGCCAGCCCTCACTGAGGTTTCTACGGGAAATAAAAAGCAGGGCAGGGTAGACAGCTTAGAAGGGCTAGTTGAGATGGTTCTGGTGGGCTTTGGGGCATAGAGGCAGTCTTTAGTTTCCTGGTACCTGGCCCTGCATTGATTTAGGGCACAGGTTTGGTTTGGCGTTTGAGAATTTGATGAAGAAGTGGTAGGGGAACATGGAGCTTGGGATTGGCCGGTTTGTTTATGAAAAAATATGCTCTGGACAGAGCCCTTTGTTATCTTTAAGAATCGGCTCTTAGCTTGCCCTGGCCAGGCAGTCTCTTCCCTGTCAGCACAGCCACAAAATCCAGAGCATGAATACAGAAAATAAAAATATACAGTTAATACAGTGGGCCCTGTGATAGATAGGTGCCAAACGGACAAATATAGATTCTAAGAAAACAGAGAACAAAAGTCATGACTTTGTCATGACTGCCTAGGAACTCATCACAGGACTATCCCACAAATTACACAGTAATTCTGCTGTTATTAGATGGCAATCCTTTTTATAAATTTAGCATTTTAAATAACTTGACAGCAGATGGATAGAAAAGAAAATACAAGAAAAAGATGAAGTATTGATATTTCATTTAAAGTGTTATATATAAATATATAATTTTTAGAATCTATTGAGATACCCACTAACCTTTCTGTTTCCCCCTTTCAATTAATTTTCTATATTAAAAGTTTACAAATGCTAAGTCATGCTTGCATCCTTCAAATTCAACTTAACTAATATTAATTTTAATGGATATAAGTAAAGTTATGCCCAATTCCAGTTTTCTTGTGTTTGCGTAATATACCTTTTTCCATTTTTTCTATTTAAATCTCTCAGAATTATTTGGTTTTAATTATCTCTTTTAAATAGAGCTTGGTTAAAAATCTAATCTGAGCACCATTTTATAACAAATATACATATATTGCCATTCCTGAGATATTTAGTTTTATAGGTAACATCATGGGTTATGTTAGTTTACCTTCGATGTTAACAATCTTGCTACATTATTGCTTAATTTGCCCCACCCCAAGCCACCCAGAAAATTGCTTATTGTAATTTTCCTAGTTGTTAATTTAGGATATTAAAACTATTTCTAAACTACTATTCCTGAGTGACAGAGAAGGAATCCATTAACATCCTACAAGGCAAAATAAGAAATTCACAGTTACACACCAGCCCATGGTGACTTCTATAAGCAAGAATTGTTAATTTTTGTTCATGATGTATTTACTTATTATTAAATATCTTCTACTTCAATAATTATTATTGACACTGATTCTAATTTTTTTACTAATGATCCAATTCCTAATATCTTACTAATATTGGACTGGTGGTATGAAAATCTTCATTTATATACTCTTGTTATTTGCCCCAGATATATTTGGGGTGAGCCTGTTCACTGCAATCATCAAAAAACTTGTAAGATTGTTTCCTTTATATTTAAAATATGTTACAAGAACAAGGTCTCTGTACATGATGTAAACATGACTGATGGGATATAATGATTGAAATGGTATTGTTTTCATTTTTTAAAGAGATTTTAGATCAATCTGGTTCATAAAAATACTATAAAATAAACTGCTTATATGTTATTATTATTATTATTATGTGGTAGATGTCCGTGGATGATCTTTAACTAAAGATATGATCTCTCCACATACTTCCTTCTGGGTAGAGGGAGGGAAAGTGTAGGCCTGAGTGGGAGACAGAAAGGGAAGAAGGACAGAGGGAAGGGGGAAGGCAGGGAAAAAATGTAGCTTCAATGTGAACTCTAGTGAATAACTTGAAGTTGGGATCTCAGAAGAAAGCAGTTGGCTTTAAATTGACACTTAGAGGAGCCAGAGAATTTCAGGGCTAATCAATAACTATGAAATATTTAGTCAATATAAAACCAACAACTTTCTTCTTAAGAAACAATAAAACTGTACTTGAACAATTAAAATTTTTAAAAAAGAATATTCTAAGTCAAAAAAAAAGAGAAACAATAGTGCTTGCCTTTGCCAGGTGGCTCAGTTGGTTGGAGCATCATCCCATACACCAAAGGGCTACAGGTTCAATTCCCAGACAGGGCACATGTCTGGGTTGTAGGTTAGATCCTCAGGGAGAGTGGGGCATGCATAGGAGGCAACCAATCAATGTTTCTTTCTCTCTCTTTCTCTCCCTCTCTCTCTCTGTCAAATCAATAAAGACACATCCTTGGGTGAGGATTTTAAAAAAATTTTAATGAAACAATAGTACTTGAAACAAGGGCTTCATTGAATGATATTAAAAGGCAATTATCACTGAATAATATCACTGAAAAAAATGGGTTTTTTAAAGAATCAAAATACTCAACAAACAGTACCAAGAATCTTGTTATAATGAAATTCACCATGGACAACTGCTTCTGCCATAGGAACTAGAAAGAAGAAAGAAAAAAGAAATAATGTACCAAGGAATACATGAGAGAAGTATCAAGATTAGATGGGACAAATATCAAAATGACAGATTTGAACTCAACAATATTTGCATTTTTATGTAAATGTGCTAAATAGTCCAAGTAAAGACAGATATTGTCAGACTAGATTCCAAAATATGATCCACTGTATTTTTAAATAAAAAAAACACATCATTAAATATGTATCACAGAGATGGGCCATGCAGGCTGATAGTAAGGAAATGGAAAAAAGATATGCCATGCAATCAATAATCATAAAGTATGGCTATATTACTATCAAGAAATGGGAGACCTCAAGACAAGAAATGATGCCAAAAGTCAAAGCCAGGAGGACATAACAATGCAAGGTACAAGTGCATCTAACAACACAACTTCAAAATAGTGTTGAACAGAGGCTCTAAAACCAAATTTCTAACAGCCAGTTCTGTTAGGGAACATCAAATGCTCAATGTGAGAGTCTCTCACCAACAGATTTTTATTGGTATTAACATTTTTCTTAGCTTAAAATGTCCCTAGAAAGGAGCCTTACCCATCACTAATAATGATAAAAACAGTAACTAGAAATATCAACTGAGTTTTAGAGGACGGAATGAGGACACAGGAGTAATAACTGCTACTGGCGTTTGCATTTTTCCTGTCTTCCAGGTAATATGCCAAGAAGTTATCTACATTTTCCACAAAGATATTATTTTTCCTATTTCAGAGATAAGAAAACTAAAGATTATAAAGAGGTTAAAAGATTTTCAAATGGTAATATTACTAGCAAATGACTAGTCTAAGATTTGAATTTCTTAACTACTCATATTGACATTTTAAAGTGAATTACTCCACTGAGCCACAGGTTTTCTCTTTCTAATAACTAATTAAATAAATAATGCAGTCATTTGATCTGAGATAGAGAAAAAGAGAAAAGTTAAGTTGAAGAATGGGAACTTTGGGACAGAGCAAGTTCAATGAAACAGTAGAGCGTATGTGTAAAGTCCATGATTTCCTAGGAATAAGGAGGAACTGAATCATGAGGGGAGAGAATCACAAAGATAAATAAGTTTTCTTTTGTGTCAGCATTTCCAACATTTATTTAGCAACCAATTGGCACAGTAAATCACCTTTGGTTGTTGATTACTGCCTAAGATTTCCCTTGAGTTGTATCACCACTATATAACATTAAAAAAAAAGAAAATGAAACCCTCACCCAACCCTGAAATATAGAGAGAACTGTAGTTAGTTGGGTAAATGGACACATGCATTTAATATCACTGAAATGACAAAAAATAAATAAAAATCATTAAAAAATCCTCACAGACAAAGTGAATGGGAGGGAATGATAGCAAACTAGAAATATCAACTGATTTTTAGAGGATGGAATGAGGACACAGGAGTAACAGTTTACTTAAATCAGAGCAAAAAGAACACAAATTTATGGGCCCCAAGAGGGCAATAGCAATAAGAGGCAAATTTGTTCATCCCTAAAGAAACTTTAAAAGGCTCAAGAATTGGAAAATAAGGTATTACACAACATGACAGTTATTTTGGAAGTGAGAAAAGGAAAACTGGCTTATAAAATATGCATAATAAGCAGTTAAACACTAAGGGTCAGTCTTCTGCCTCAAACTTCCAGGCAAGTGTCCATTTTCTATTCTTATTCTATTCTATTCTCTTGTAAGAAAATAAGTGTCCTTCTCTTAATGAAATTGAACCAGAAATGTTCCACCTTAAAGACATCAGGCCGAATGAAAATAAGAATAAAGTATAAGTCTTCCAGTCAAGGTGGAGGCATGCATAAACATGCTTCACCTTCTCATGCAACCACAGAAAGAATTACAACCAGACCTCAAAACAAATAACACCCAGAACCATCAGAAAATAGAGCTGTATGAAGGTCCAACACTCAAGGAGTTAAAAAACACCACATTCATCCAGATCGAGGGGCATGGTGCACAGACAGGCAGAGAGGTCTGAGTCATGGTGTGGCACAGACAGGCATTGACAGTGGAATAGGAGGTCCCAAATTCACATGTAGTGGATAAAAATCAGGAGGGATACATTGAGAGCAAGCAATCACAGCTCCAGGCCAGACCGCATAGTCCAGGGTTCTAGCACCAGGAAGATAAATCCCCATAACTTCTGGCTGTAAAAACCACTGGGGGTTTTGGCAGCAGAAGACTGCCAGATTTTCAGGAGACTCCACTTAAAGGGCCCACAGAGAGTTAGAACGTATGAAGACCACCCGTTCTGGGATTCAGCACCAGGGCAACAGCTGGAAGGGCACCAGTTGCATACAGAGAGTAAGTGAAGTGACTAGAAACAAGGTGAGTACCAGGCAAACCTCCAGAATCCAGGCAGCAGTGTTGTCCCCACTCTGAGTCCTCCCCCAACACAGAGTCACAGAGCAGTGAAGCAGGTTGCCCCACCCCGGTGGTTACCTAAGGCTTTACCCCAAACAATTTACAAGTGTCTTTTCTATAACAGGCCATGCTACTAAGACAGGCAGTCAAAACAGCTCTATCTAGTACACAGAAACAAACACAGGGAGGCTGCCAAATTGAGGAGACAAAGAAATATGGCCAAAATGAAAGAAGAGAACAAAACCCCAGAAAAAGAACTAAACAAAATTAAGATAACCAATCTGTCAGGTGAAGAGTTCAAAACAGTGGTGATCATGATACTCAAATAACTCATTATGCTATACAGCAACAGCATAAAAAAAGACCCAGGCAGAAATGAAGTTCACATTAACTAAAATAAAGAAAAATCTTCAGGAACCAACAGTGGAGGGGATGAAGCTGAGATTCATATCCATGATTTGGAACATAAGGGAGAAAAAAAGCATTCAATCAGGTCAGCAAGAAGAAAAAGGAATTTTTAAAAAATAAGGATAATACAAGGAGCCTCTGGGACATCTCCAAACATGACAACATCCAAATCATAGGGATGCCAGAAGAAGAAGTGGAGGAACAAGAAATTGAAGACTTATTTGAAAAAATAATAAAGGAAAACTTCCCTAATTTGATGAAGGAAATTGACATACAAGTCCAGGAAGCATAGAGAATCCCAAACAAGTTGGACCCAAATAGGGCCACATCAAGATACATCAGAATTAAAATACCAAGCATTAAAGATAAAGAGAAAATCTTAAAAGCAACAAGAGAAAAGCAGAGAGTTACCTACAAAGGAGTTCCCATTAAATTGTCAGCTGATTTCTCAAAAGAAACTTTGCAGGCAAGAAGGGGCTGGCAAGAAGTATTCAAAGTGATAAAAAGCAAGAATCTACAACTTAGATTACTCTATCCAGCAAAGCTTTCATTTAGAATGGAAGGGCAGATAAAGTGCTTCCCAGATAAGGTCAAGTTAAAGGAGTTCATCATCACTAAGCCATTATTATGTGAAATGTTAAAGGTACTTATTTAAGAAAAAGAAGAAGATTACAACTATGAACATTAAAAAGGCAACAAATTCACAAAAATCAACAACTGAATCTAAAAGAACAAACTAAGCAAATAAGCAGAACAGAAACAGAATCATAGATATGGAGATCATGTGGAGGGTTATCAGCTGGGAAGGGGAAGGGGGAGAATGGGGGGAAAGGTGCTTAAGTAGTATAAGCAGGGATTAGGAAGTATAATTGGACCTGGCTGGTTCAGCTCAGTGAATTGACTGTCAGCTTGAGAACCAAAGTGTTGCCAGTTTGATTCCCAGTCAGGTCACATGCCTGGGTTGTGGCCAGGTCCCCATTTGGGGGCGCACTAGAGGCAACAGCACATTGATGTTTTTCTCCCCCTCCTTCTGCCTCCTTTCCCCTCTCTCTAAGAATAAATAAAATAAAGTAAATTAAAAACAAGTATAATTGATAGGTACAAAATAGACAGCAGGAATTAAGAATAGCATAGGAAATGAAGAAGCCAAAGAACTTACACATGTGACCCACAAACATGAACTAAGGAGGGGGGTGGGGGGGGAATTGCTAGAGGGAATGAACTGGGTGGAGGGAGGCAATGAGAGGAAAATTGGGACAACTATACTAGCATAATCAACAAAATATATTTTAAAAAAGAATAAGTGGTTAGACAGAAAAATGAGATTAAATCTCTACTGAGAAGTTGACACGAGCCTCACAACCTTTCCCTCCATCCAGCTGCCAGAATGCCTGCAGACTGGATAATACTTCTCGGGCATGGTGGTTGGTAGCCTTCCAAAATAGTTCCAAATACTACCTCTCTCCTGGCATTTACACCCTGATGCAATAGTCTTACCTTGTATGTGGGCTTGATCAGGAACTCACGCCTGTGGAAAAAATGTGAAAGTTATGGGAAGAATAGTTTATGAAAGACTGTGAGTCTCATCTTGCTGGCACTATTTCTCCTGTTTTCTTAGCCTGCTTACTTAATGAAGCAATTAATCATGTTGGAGAGACTCAAGTGGCAAGTAACTGGGGGCAGCCAATGGAAACAAAGAACCAAGGTGCTTGGTCCAACAACCCACAAGGAACTGAATCTTGCCAACCACATTGTAATTAAGCTTGGAAGCAGAGCCTTCCCCAGTCGAGTCTTGAGATAACTAGAGCCCTAGCCAACACCTTGACTGCAGCCTGTGAGAGATCCTGAGACAGAGGAGACAGCTAAGCCATTCCCCCATTCCTGACATAAAGAAACTGTGGAATAACAAAGGTTGTTGTTTCAAGCCATTACATTTTGGGGTATTTTTTTATGCACCAATAGATAAGTAATGGAGGCATTTTGATATATCCTTCTATCAAAGAATTGAGTAGCCAAGAGAAAAGACCTATAGACAAAGATATTTGATGAGCTCTCAACAACAACAACAAAAAAAAACAGCAATAAAATCCACAAACCATGCACATGAATACATATCTACCAAACAGCTCCTTACTGTGAACAGGCAGCCACAGATGCCTAAAAGTGGATTGAAATACTCAATGTGGAACACAGGCTAAAACAAATATATGAAGGAAAGAATCTTTAAGGAAACAGAAACTGTTCAGAAAACAGGTGAAAAGTTAAACTACAAGCAAACTAAAATTACAATCCTCAGAAAGATAAAAAGAGATGTTTGCATCTAGGAAACAAGAAGAGAATTTTAAAAGATGGAGGCGGAGGAATAGGAAGGGGAAGAGGAAGAAAAGGGAGAAGGAGGAAGAGAGGGAAGAGAAGAGGGAGGAAGACAAACAGAAACAGATTGTCTGCGGAAAGAAAATAAAAACGACTGCTGAAAGACAAAACTGAATAGGATCGAAAACATCATTATGAAAAATCTCTAACTAGAAACAAAAATATGAAATAGAAAGTAAAAAAATAAACAATCAATGCAGGAAGTTTAGTATCTGACTAATAAGAGTTCCAGAAAGAGATGCAAAAAAAGGGAGGGGGGAATTAGTAAAAAATAATAAATTAAGCTTTCCCAGGCTAGAAAACATGCTTTTCCAGACAGAAAGGGGCCCACTGAGAGTTCAGAAAAATAAAAAATAAACCACAGTAACATATATAAGTCATAAAACTTCAGAACATCAGAAATAAAAAGACCCTAACATTTTCCTAGGATGGTAGACATTGATTATTTGCAAACCATGTATAATAAGAATAGCACTGGAATTTCCAAAAGCAACATTGGAAAGCAAAGGACTGTGGAATAATGACTTCAAAATTCTATGGGAAACTAATTATCAGCCAGAATTCTATATGTAGCCAATATACTGACTGTGAGATTAGAATACACTGACGTGAAAGCTCTTAAAAAGATGTGCACAAAGTCCCTTTATACAGGAAGCTACAGAAAGTTGTGCACCTATCCACCCTGGCTGGTGTGGCTCAGTTGGTTGGAGCATCATCCCATAGCCAAAAGGTGTGGGTTTGATTCTCAGTCAGAACACATATAAAAGTTGTGGGTTCGATCTCGGGTCCAAGTGCTTGGTCCAGGTGCACATGGGAGGCAGCCAATCGACACTTCTCTCTCATCAATGTGTGTGTGTCTCTCTCTTCCTTTCTCCCTTCCTCTCTCTCTAGAAGCAATGAAAAAACGTCCTCAGGCAAGGATAGAAAAAAAATTCTTAAAAAATAGTAGTGCACAAATAAAATGAGGGAATAAACCAATAAAGAAGAAGAAGAGCCAAGTAAGAGAAGATACAATATGGGACAAAGGATAAGATAATCCCTAGAATAAAGACAAAAAGAAGTGTCAGGATGACAGCCATACAGCAAGCCTAGAAAGGAAGCTGCCCAGACCCAGAGCAAGTAAATTAAGGCTCAAAAAAAAAAAAAATTAGAGTCCAACAGATGACCTGGTAATTGTATTGAGCAGCTATTGGAGATATAAGGGAAAAATCTGTTGGACATATGAGAAGAATTAGAATTAGTTTACATAAACCAAGCAAACAAAAAATTTGAGACAATATTTACCTACAGGAAAAATGTTCTAAAAACTTTTCAATAATAGAATACTATATGACTCAGCAATGAACAGTATTTCATAAACTATTATGCTATTTCATAATTATAAAATGTATGCTCTAAAAGTGATTTAATCAATATTTGGAATATAATTATATTAGAAGGAATGGGAAGGAAATACAGTGACCTACAGAGGTGTAAGAGAGAAAAATCCTTATATACAATAAAAGGAATTTGATAAAAATACCTCCAGAAATGATAAATCAAAAAATGAAAGTGAAAGAACATTATTTATAATATGAAATGAAGTAATCCATGAGATAGATAAAATTACTGCTAGAGGTAATATAGGTGGAAGAAGACACTAGTGTTCTTTATTATAAGACTTTTGTGTGTTTTTCACAATATATATATATTACTTTAATTAAAAAGAGCTTTAAAAGTAAAACAACTACACAAATCTGTTTCTCTCAAAGGATGGTCCTAATCTACAATTAAATGGGAAAGTCATGATGCGTCTTAGTTTAGTATGTGGTCAATTTTCTAATTTTCACAAAATCAGAAAGAAAGAAATATACTTTATATGTGTATAAGTGAAAGAATACAGACAATACTGAAAAGCAGACCCATGTTGATTCTGATTTATTTGGGGAAACTTGGATTGAGTTCAGGGACAAGGCTTTGATAGATAGATAGGTAGGTAGACAGATGAGATAGACATAGAGAGAAATAAAACTGATACGGTAAGATTTGGGGAATATCTGATGAACAGTTTAAGGGAGTTCTTGGGTCATCTTTGAGACATTTTTGTACATCTAAATTTATTTCAAAGTAAAAGGTAAGAAAAATTAGTCATGTGCAAAAAGATTCTGAAGGTACTCTCAGGAACATATCCTTGAGATTGGGACAAAAATACTGCCTTTTTGTCATAGTGTTATTAGCAAGGTACTACCATTAGGTATTCATTACAGAGGCCACTTAGGAATCAAGAGATATTATGCCTTCATTCTCCCTAAGACAGGAGGAAGTTAAAATGACAAATAAGACTCACCACTCTGAAGTGGTTTAAAGAAAACATACTATAATTGTTTTGGAAAGAATTATCTCAAAAAGGAATTATTTTTTGCACTGCCTCTCATATTGCATCTATATCAGACAAGTTGATCTTACTAAAGATAATTGAAATGGGATTTTTAAAACATACTTTTTTAGGGGTTTTAAGAACCCTGAATAAATTGAAATGGAGCTAGTTCCCTCAGAACTTGGAGTAATTGTTTTTTAAACTTTATTGAAGGCATTTCTAAACTAGGTCAGAATTTTGTGTGGGCTAACTTTTTCTAATATTTTCCCCTTCTTCAAGAACAACCACTGATTACTAAGTTAAATTTAATGGTGTACAAGCAAATGGTACTGGATGGTAAACTCTTTTTAACTGATCATCAAATATGCCCACTGAAAACTGCTATCTTTATATTAAAAAGTCTGGACAGTCACCTATAGGCATATATTCTCTCTGTTATAACCTACTCCTTTGGGATTATTTACATATGCACGAAATATAACATGTGGGAAGTACAATACTTAGCTGATAATTTAGGTTAACTATTTTGTATATCTGAACACCATTTTTCCTCTTCATTAAAAAGAAATGGACTAGATGACCTCAAGTTTCTTTTCAGCTCTAATAACACTTGGATTTGTCAGGATTCTCTAGAGAACCAGAACCATCAAAGTGTGCATGGTGGTTTGGGGGGGAGAACGATTTAATGAAATTGGCTCACACAGTCATGGAGGTGTAAGTCCAAAATCCGCGGGATAGTTTGGCAGTCTGGAGACCCAGGGAAGAGCTGCAGTCTGAATTCAAGGCAACCTGCTGACAGGATTCCTTCTAGCTCCAGGGAGGTCAGTCTTAGTTCTATTAACGCCTTCCATTTATTACACAAGGCCCAGCCATTTAAATGTTAATCTCATCCAAAAAACACCTTCACAGAATAGTGTTTGACCAAATATCTGGTTGACATGCCCTGGCCAAGGTATATAGAAAGTTAACCATCACAGTGCTTTGTTACAGTGATAATTACTTTAAAGCATAAAGGTCAAAAACACTGTGGAAAGTAGTGTTACATTTTTCTTACAGAAAAGCCCAAGAAACTCCACCACAACTCCTGGGAGACATGGTAGTTCAACAGCTGAGTTGTTCTTTAACAATGTGCTCGAGTCACTGCATGGAGTGAAGTTAGCTCCTAAACAGCATTTTTAGTTAGCAACAGGACATCTGACAGAAAATTAAAACACAGTGGCTTTAAGGGAAGATGCTGAATCCTACTACTGAATTCACTCTATATGTGCTAAAGCTCTGGCCTGAGTCTCAGAAAGTAGATCTGGAAAGGACTCAGAGGTTCATTATCTGTGTCCTTTCTTCATAGAATTGTACTGACTTCCTTAGTAGGGATTCCAACCCATAATTTCGGTGTTGTGATATCACATTTGGAGTAAGAATAACTCATAGCAGTATTCCCATCACTTTATAAGAAATTGTTTATATCAGCAATAAAAATGCATTTACTGGTAATCTTTTTTTATTTAAAAATAAACAGTTTTAGAAGGAAAAGAGTAATAGCAATGTTACATCAATACTATAAAGAAAAATATAAATCTCTTTTTATTTGCATTTAACTTTTTATTGGAGCAATTCCATTAGTTTGGGGAACCAACTATAAAGCAAGCAACAATCAGCCTCTCACTAATATTCCCTCATTACCACAAAATAACTCCAAACAAATTCCATTTCAATCATGGCGGTGCCCAACGAGAAAATGTAAGAGAAATAAAAAGTAACAACTTGAGAACATAGCACACCCTGATCTGTACATTCCTTAGTCCTTTGCTCACACACAAACCTGAGAACCTTGGTTATAAGGCAAGAAAGAACCCACGTGGCAGTCTAGTTCCAGAATTGCCAGAAAGACTAGCTTGTGATTAAAAGGAGTGAAGTGGGGTCTTCACCACAAGGCCTTCTGGTTTGTCTGTATGTCCTCCAATAAGTTTGAATAAAGACAGTGGAGGTAAGTCTTGAGCTGCCCTCCCATATATTATTTATCAGGGATGATTAATGGTTAAACATGGAGCGGCTATTTAAGGAAGGAAAAAGCTGGTGAACGTTACTAATGAGTATCTTCTAACTCCTACTAGGTAGCCTACGCTTCATTACGCCCACCCCTGGATTAGGGAAAACAAGTCACTCTGTAAGTCTGGAGCTCCCTGTTGAGCATTTGGTAAGTCTGTGGGCACCTCCCAAGGTGCAGCTATTCCATGATCAGGTCCTTCCCAGGAGGCTTACGCTCAAGGAGACAGAGCCTAAATGCCCTAAAGCACAGGTGGCAAACACAAGGCCCGAGGACTGAATCTGGCCCTCCACCTTGTTTTATCAGGCCTGTCACCTTGTTTCCACCCAGCGGCAGCACCAAGCTCCCTGCCTCTAGTTAAGGAGTAGTTCCATTTACACAGTCCTAAAATTACATAAGCCTCAACTCTCCACAACCAAATCTGATGAAAAATCATCAAGTTCAACAGTATAACCGTTGCAATATATACCTATATCCTATTAGTATGTTGTATAACTTTGACTAAATAATGTGATGTCAATTATATCTCAATAAACTGGAGAAAAATCCATTTTGACATCCAGGTTACCACTTACTAAGAAAGGTTGTTTGCCTGTGGTTTCAAGAACAAAAGAAGTCATTACTATGATCGTGGCCAATAGTGAAAGAGAATGATACAAAAGGCATGAAAAAGTTCTTCGGGTTGACAAAAGTATGCAGTAACTGAGTGCGGTCATCAGCAAACTCCAGAGAAAACAGCCAGACAGTTGGCGCTGCCCCTTCTTTTCACGAGGTGGTGATTGGGAGGAGGAGATAGAGAGACTGAACCCACCTCCACACCCTCGGAATGAAAGGAGAAGGCTAAGCGGGTGGCCGGTCAAGGGCCCAGGTCCAGAACGTTCCTGGTGGCAGCCCTTTAACCATCACTATCCCAAGCAGGAGCGTGCTGAGAAGGTGTGCTGGGCTGACAGAGCCCAAAAATTCCTCCGAAGCCCTCACCTTTCCCCCCACCCCCACCCCCAGAACACTAAAAAATACCATTGCCACCCAATAGCGGCCCCACGCCCCACTTGAGTCTCTTGCTATGGACCACTTGGTGACACAGGAGGTTAAAGGCCTCTCAATTAACAAAATAGAGACTCTCTTAACTACTTCACAGGAACATTATGAAGGAATATAAAGTTATATACGTTATCACACCTGGAGTTGGGCAGGTCATTAAAATAAAAAAGGCTTGTGCCTGTATGCTGGTGTGGTAGTGACACAGGACACATTTCCTCATTCCTGGACTACTCTCAGTCCCAAAAAGAAATGCCTCTGTAGAAAGAGACAACACTTCAGATGCTTGACATGCACCCCTGACCCACATGTCGTCATGGGGTACTCAGCAATTTTGACTCAAGATATAATTTCATATAGGCAGATGTGGGCCTTCAAAGGATGTGCGTATTTCATGTGGGCCAGTAAAAGGTACTCAGAAGAAAATTACTTTGCACAACGAATCAGGTTCCCAGTAAACAAAAACAGCCGTAAGACATGTTAGGTCCTTTCAAACAAAATGGTCAAATGTTGTCTGCTTCGTGTCTGAGGAAACAAATGTTCACAAATTTTCTCTAACTCCGGCTTCTATGGGAAAGAAAAGCACTAGACAGAAAACTCAAACTCTTGGAAAATTGCTGATCAAAGGTAACTCAGTGTCACAACACTGTTGCTCAAGTACACAGATTTTCCTGTGATTTTTAAAAATAATGTCTGTAATTAATATTAATTATAGGGTACCTGACAAGGTACTCAGCAGTATATTAAACATGTACCTTCCCTGATGGGTTTACAATCTATAAAAACATGTTAATCTAACTTTTCCAAAATTTACGTTGCCAGCCCCTCCCCTCTTCACCTTCACTCTCACCCCATTACTTTCTTTCTACAAATATCCATTCATAAAACAAACACACCAAGCCTCCTACGCAGGAAGCACATCTGTCTCTCTTCTCCACCTTCTCAATACTTTTGTCCTTTCTCTTTCTCTTAACATTTTCCCTGTTTCCTCTGTTTCCATTTTCCATCCTCTACCACCTTTTTCTTTTTAAAAAATATATTTTATTGATTATGCCATTACAGTTGTCCCATTTCCCCACTTCATTCCCCTCCACCCTGCACACACCCTCCCACCCACACTCCCCCCATTTAGTTCCTGTCCATGTGTCATAAGTTCTTTAGCTTCTACATTTCCCACACTACTCTTGCCCTCTCCCTGTCTATTTTCTCCCCACCATCTATGCTACTTATTCTCTGTACCTTCTCCCCACTCCCCTGTTGCTAACCTTCCCTGTGATCTCCATTTCTGTGGCTCTGCTCCTGTTTTAGGTGTCCACTTAGTCTGCTTCTGTTTTAGGTGTGGATGTTAATAACTGTGAATTTGCTGTCCTTTCACTGTTCATATTTTTATCTTCTTTTTCTTAGGTAAGTCCCTTTAAC
>PVKM010026266.1:0-19265 GCA_004027735.1 Carollia perspicillata | reverse complement strand
CCTGGATGGAGTCACTGTGCTTTCCCCTTATGCCCGGTTGGGCTGGGAGTCAGCTTCGGGGCTGTCACAGCAGATTCCCCATCCCCTCTGTTTGATAAATTCCTCCTATTCAAGCCTGGCGCCCCATGTAGCCTGATTCTCCAGGCAGCCAGTGACTTTTGGAGTCAGTGTGTGACTCAGCCTGGCCCTCAGCTCTCCCGAGCTGGCGCCCACAGACTGGGAGAGTAATCACAGCTTTGTGCATCTTGCCTCTTCCTCCTTATTCCCCTCTCCTAGACCAGAACTCTGCTGGTGTTGCTCCAACCCTGGTCTGTTGGGAAAGGAGTGAGCAGGTGACCCAGCTCTCTCCCAAGGATTTTGGCAGGCCCTCCATTTTCAAGCAGTCTGTGGTAGACTGAGCCCCAGCTCTGGGCGCTGGGCGCTGGGCCTGGGGCTACAAACTCACAAGGTCCCCGCGCTGGTCCCCGGGACTTTACTGTCCTAAAATCTCCTTCTTACCGTCTGTTTTCTGGTTTTTCAGTGTCTGCTACAGCTTTGTGGAATCTTATTTTCAAATATGCTGCAATACTGTTGTCTGACTGCTCTGTTCCTGTATGGATTAGCCAGGTTTTCCTCCTGTGTGTAGGGGGAAGTGAAATCCACTCCCTCCTACTTCGTCGCCATCTTCCCACCCTCTCTGTTCCATTTCTTTTTTTTAAATTATTTTAATTGTTATTCAAGTACAGTTTTCTGTCGTTTACTCCTGTCCCAGTCCACCCCCCAGTGCTCCCCACCTCCCTCCCATTTCCACCCCCCTTGGTTTTTGTCCATGTGTGCTTTACACTTGTTCCTATAATTCCCTCCCTTTTTCCCTCAAATTCCCTCCCCTCTCCCCTCATGAACCTTTGTAGGCTCTTTCTTCCACATGGTCTATCTAGGATCCCCAGTTTCAAGAAAGCTCCAGTCTGAACAAAACCCAGCTGCCTCTCCTATTTTTCAAAGTTTTTGAAAGGGAAGATGACCAAACACAGTGCCTGGCATATTGTAATTGTTTGATAAATACTTAAAATTATATATATAATTTTTAATAATTATAATATATAATTTTTTTATATATATAGTGTATGAATTTCTATCAATGTATAAAGAAGAATATTCATGGTATATTGAGAAAGTAAACTTTTTTTGCCAACCAACATCATTATTTATGTATCTTTCTTTTAGCAACACTCTCATTTTCCTGTGTAAAACCAATAACCTTCCAGTTCTCTCAGTCCACACGATGTGAGTGGAATTTTTTTTTATCTCAGAAGTAATAGCATGTCCCAGTCTTGATCAACATCACAATTTGTTCATCTACATGGACATTAACAAGGCAAATAAGAGTGCACTCTAAAATTTTGTTGGGTCACTTCCTATGTTAGGTTTCCTAGCTTGCAGCAGTAACCCTGAGGGTTGTTGCTTTGACCTGTAGAGAATTTACTACATGTAGAAAAACTGATACAGAGAAAAGCACATCCAACAAATACAGACAAAAGCTGAGGCAAGAGGTTGTCTTGATAAAAATGTTTAAGCTCCTGGGTTTAGAACTGCTTCTAACTAGATATTTTTGGACATTTTAGTTTTGTATCTCAAAAAGCTTCAAAATTTGTTAGGTAGGAATCTGGCCCAGAGTGGGTCTCTGTAAGGCCAGCTGTAGTTTGTGGGTTCTTGATGCTGCATAGGAAAAATTTTACAACACAAGTCCAAGTGATTTTGAGAGTATTTTTGTTAAGGCTGGGGTCAGTGAAAGAAGGAAAGACTTAGTGCAAAGAAGTGACATGAGAGAGACTAGAGAGTGCTCTCCTTTTGTTCCCTAGAAAAGTGTGAGTGAGCCAAGGCTGGGCTGCTGTTAGCACTCTGGGAAGTGCATGTCGCAGTGGCAGAACTGAGCTAAGGCACTGCCGCTTTTAGCTTACTGGAAAGTCAGAGAAAAGGGGACACTGGAGATAGGGTTGGGGGTAAGCTTGGGTCAAATGGCCATTTCTCACTGCTTCCCAGGTTCCCAGTCTCCTTGGGACCCTCAGACTTTAGAAGTAAATAAATTGTTCATGCCTGGGAGGGTGCATGGGCATGTTCTGAAGCAAGCCTGTCCTGAGTCTTTGTTCTGAGGCTTTTTTATCTTTTTTCTGTAGGTGGGAATTTTAAGGGAGGGTTTAAGCAGAATATTCATCAGCTTTCTAGTTATAGTTTTAATATTCTGGTTCATTAAAATGTGTAGGGGGATTTGGGACTATCCCTGGGTCTGCTATACTGGGTTACTTTTATCATGGGTCTGTGTGGCTTTTATTTTATTTTATTTTTTTGCTTTGTCCCCCTGATTTCATCTGTCCTTGGGTTATCTGGCACTGAAGATATTAATTAGCTCTCTATTCTCTATTTTCCAGGCCACAAAGATTTAAGCTATCTATTCTTTGTTTAAGGAGGAGAGGTATGAACCATTCAATCTCAAGTGTCCTTGGTTAGGTGAAATAAGTTCTTGCAGTTCACCAGCTGGATGCAAGTTGTCCAAACTGTTTGGCCTTGATTAATTTCTTTGTCTCAGTTTCCCCATTCCACTTGCCCAGGAATTTCCCTAGCTTCTTAGTATCCTGTCACAATCACTATCATCATTATTATAATTAATTACTCAAGTTAATTTCAGATCAGTCTCTGTTACTTGCAATCAAGAGTCCTACCTAATATAGTCAGTGAGGGGGAGGTTTCCACAGAAATGCAACCTATATATAGATCAAGCATAACTGATACCTCTTATTTTTAGAAAATCCCCAACAAAGATTTAGTGAGTACTTACTGAAGTGTAATCAACAACAAGATGATGTAACAAACACATGTTTAAAAATATCACCACATTGAAAACTAGCATATTTCACCACCCCCTCTGATAATTTCATTTTAAAAGCCTCAGTACAAATATTTAAAATGGAAATAATAGCTTTATAACCCTGTGGGTTGGATCATTTAATGCTGGTCTGCTTTGAAATTGTGAACACTTTATTTGAGTTCAGGACTTTTAATAAATATACTATGTGACATATTTTTATGAAATAAAATGAATTAAAAGTAATTTTATTTTGAAATTTTTTTGACAGCTTCTGACATTTTTGGAGACAACTTGAGTTTCTACCCAAATAGGACTAGGAATTATGGCCTTGGGTTCTCTATACACAATGGAAATTCAATTTTCAAAAAGAAAAAAAAATCTATCAAATGGTTTTAGGTAATGAAAAATGTATTACTTCGTGGGATTTTTTTTACAACTTAACTTAGTAAATGTTTGATTGAGCTGACTATCCTGACCTATGGTTTCGGAATCACAGAGAAATGTCTTAGTTAAATCTATCCTAAGGAAGAGCATGTTTTTCCTTCTTCAGTTATGGGGAACCAAGTTCATTGAGGTTGAGCCTATAAATTTTAATCTGGCCCAGCTGGTTTCTCAGACTGAAAGACTCCACAGAATATAGATTTATACCATCCTGCTAAGATATAAATGCTCTTATAGTTCAAATATGTCATTGGTTTGTCCATTTACAATATTGCTACTTTCTAATAGAAGCAAATTAGCTTAAGAACCTAAGTCTTATTTCTCCCAGAAATAATCACCATTCTCTATTAGATGTCATGGGTCTACCTTTGAGAATTATGAGTTAGTACTCTATTCCTAACAATAATTTTCACATTTATGAGCCCATGGAATTTTTAATTTGCAAATGACTAAGTGACAAATTGGAAAAAATTCAACTAGCACGTTGACAAAACAGTTCATCATTAAACTGTTTTTGTCATTAGCCAAGGAGCTAATGCTGCAGGAGGTATGACAACTTCCAAAGGCAATTCTTAGGCATCCGTAGAATAATCTGGCACATTAATCTGAAAGAAACTGAATAGTGAGAAAATGAAATTGTTTTGGACAATAATCATTTAAATTTTGAACTGTTTCCTGAGTTTTTATTTTTGCATATATCTTGCCAACAGGAAGTCTCCAATAGAAATGTGGACAACAGTGTAGTAATGGAAAAATACAATAAATTTTTTTAAAAGTTATACTAAAATATATATATGTCTTACATAACAATAAAAAATCTTATTATGCTTTTTTTGCATGTACTTGAAAATGACAGCCACTTGTGATCCTAATCACAGGTGCCTGGCACAAAAGATAACACAGCCTGTGGTTACTGTAAGATGTCAGTCAAATATCTTGTAAAACTCTGGTTGGGAAGATGATAGTGAGGTAGGTGGGAGTTGAACCCACTTGCTTGTGCACCCAACTAGGACACCTAGCTAATCTTCTTCATAACACAGAATCCCAGATGATATGAAGTTTGGAAGCCACAGGTTGCAGAAGATGCTTAAGTACAGAGTGTAAGAAGATTCTCAGACTGACAGGAAGGTCCCCAGTCCTTGTACTGGAGACTGTGGCTACCGTGAAGCATTGTAAGAGAGACGTGTTAGTGATAGCAACTTAGCAGCTCCTTCTCTTCCCAAAGCAAGGAAGTCACAGACCTGTTCCAGGGGAGACCTGGACACTTAAAGTCACTGTGGGGATAAAGAGACAGTAAGTGACACAAAACCAGCAGCATAACCCAGCTGGTTTTTCCTACCCTTTACGTTCACTGTTTCTCCTCCATATAACCATGCATAAACAGTCTGCTTTCTAAAGTCAGCTTATATCTTTTCTCTTCTAATAAGAATTTATATCTTTTTTACCTTTCATTATAAAAAGTGGTTAGTTGGGTAAAATATCATGGTTATTTCTGTAGTACTCCAAAGGTTCTTCTACTTTTTCACTACTTGTTAGTACTTTAAATCCCACAGAGTACTCTCCAGCCTTCTTACTCCATTTCACTTTTGACCTGGCCCTGATCAGTTGACGAATTAATTTTGTCTCATTGCATTCTCTCTCCCTTTTCTCTCTCTTTTTTTTCCTCTCTCAACTCATTACTCCTGTTAGTTTGCTTCCCCCATACTCTCAAACTAATTTTTCTTATCAGAATTCACTTTTCATATTCACTTTTTGCTTTCTACAATATTTTTATTCCCATTCCAACATTGTTAAACTTCATTCAACTGTTGTGGCTATTGATCATGCTTTGGGTTTTCTGCAATTTTGCTCCTGTTGGACAAGTACATTTTCAACTTCGCTTAAAACCTCATAGTATACACTTACCTCTTCTTACCCCATTGTTCCCATTGCCCTTTTGTATTTTACTTACATTGTAAAGTTTGCTCTCTCCCTTTCTTTTCCTCAGTTTTATCCCAACTGTGATTAATTCTCCTCCTTTTACTACACAACATTTCCCCCTCTTTTAGTTATATTATAATCCCTTTGTCATATCATATAATATCAGCAATCTCTCTATATGTCAACTAATCTTAGCTCTGTTGCAATTGAGACTGTTTATGTGGTATGGGGGTTCTTTTGGCTGGTGTAGGTTTGGTAGTCTGGTACTACTGCTCTGTTAACCAATACCTGTACAACAGCACACAAGACAAGGTGGGAGTTGTAAATTCCAGGAAAAATGCTGGAGGGAAGAGCCCAACAAAGGAGTCACCAATAGGTGACTCCCAAGTACAACAAGACAACCCACACAAACTGAAGAGAGGGCAACTCTAGAGCACCCAGACAAGGAGATAAAAAAAACCACACAATTGAGTCCCATAGAACCCCTACCACAGAAATTTACCACACAAAGACAGCTGGTAAAGCATTGGGAATCACAGAAAGAAAGAGGGTAACCTAAAATGGGGAGACAAGCAAATAATCTGAAATTGAAAGAAATGGAATAAAATTCAGTAAAAGACTTAATGAAATGAAAACAAATAATTTGTCAGATATAGAATTCACAATAATGGTTATAAGGACATTCAAGGAACTCACTGACAACTGCAAGGAACTGAGTATGAATTAAAACAGTATGAAAAAAAGGGAAATAAAAACTATTAACAAGAACCAGGAAGAAATAAAAAATACTATATTTGAAATAAAAAAAATGTACCAGAAAGAATGACAAACAGACTAGATGAAGTAGAGGACAGAATTAGTGAGCTGGAATACAAAGAAGAAAGAAATACCCAGGTACGGGAGCTGCATGAAAAAAGACTAAAAACATATGAAGGTACCTTACAGCAACTGCAAGACAACATGAAATACAACATTCAGATAATAGAAATACCAGCAGGAAAAAAAAAGGAGCAATGGATAGAAAACATGTTTCAAAATATAATATCAGAAAATTTCCACACCCTGGAGAAGGTAAAAGACATGGAAGTTCAGGAAAAACAGAGGATACAATTCATGATAAAGCCAAAGAGGCCTACTCCAAGACACATCATAATTAAAATGCTAAGTTTTAAAGACAAAAAGACAATCTTAAAGGCAGCAATGGAGAAATAAGAAGTAACATAAAGAGAACTCTGATAAGTCTAGCAGCTGATTTCTCAACAGAAACACTACTAGCCAGAATGAAATGACAAGAAATATTCCAAATAATAAAAAGCAAAGGTCTGCAACTAGGACTACTTTACCCAGCAAATTTCTCAATTGAAATGGAAGGCCAAATAAGTAGTTTCCCAAACAAAAGAAAGCTGAAGAATATGCCTTCACCAAACCAGCATACAGGATATACTGAAAGTACTGCTTTAGAAAAAGGAAGAAAAGCAGTGAGAGAGAGAGAGAGAGGAACACAGGTACCAAGGGGGTAAAATGGCAATAAATAAGTATCTATCAATAATAACCTTAAATAAAACTGGATTAAAAGCTCCAATCAACAGACATAGGGTAGCTGAATGGATAAGAAAATGTGACTTGCACATATGCTGCTTATAAGAGACCCACCTCAGAACAAAAGACCTACACAGGCTGAAAGTGAAGGGATAGAAAAAATATTCCAAGCAAATAGACAGGGAAAAAAAGCCAGGGTAGCAATACTTATATCACACAAAATAGACTTCAAAACAAAGGCCATAAAAACAGATACAAAAGGATACTTCATAATACTCAAGGAAAGAAAGCATCAAGCAGACATAATCTTCATTTAAAAAAAAAAAAACTAAAAATGGAACTGCCTTTTTGACCTGGCAACTCCAGCCCTGAGCTTGTACCCCAAAATCATCAAATACAACTTCAAAAGAACCTATTCACCCCAATATTCATAGCAGCATCATTTTCAACATCCAAGTGCTGGAAATAGCTTAAATGCCCATCAGAAAATGAGTGGATAAAAAACAAACAAACTGTGGTACATTTATACAATGAAACACCATACAGAAGAAAGAAAGAAGGAACCCCTACCCTTTATGACAGCATGGATGGAACTGGAGAGCATTATGCTAAGTGAAATATGCCAGGTGGTAAAAGACAAACACCATGTGATCTCACCTATAAGTGGCACCTAATCAAAAAAGCATAAAATAAATAAGTGAGCAAAATAGAACCAGAGATATGGAAATAAAGAGCAAACTGAGAGTAACCACAGGGGTGAAGGGAGAGGGATAATGGGGAATAGAAGGGGAAGTGTCAATTCAAGAAATATGTATAAAAGACCCATGGACAAAGACAATGGGGGAGGAGGATTGAAAGTGAAAGGTGAGGGGTGAATAAGGCAGGAGAGAGTAATGAGGGTAAATGGGAGCAACTGTAATTAAACAACAATTTTAAAAAATGTCATCTGATTTCTGAGCAGAAACATTTCGATATAGAAGGGAGTGGTGTGAAACATTCAAGGTGACAAAAAGTAAGTGCCAACAACCAAGGCTAGTTTACCCAACAAGGCTATCAATTAAAATTAAAGGAGAAACAAGGAGCTTCCCAGACAAGAAAAAGCTAAAAGAGTTTGTTAATACTAAATCAATATTGCAACAAATGTTAAAGCTCTTGGTTGAAAAAGAAGGAGGAGGAGGAGAAAGGGAAGAGGAAGAAGGAGGCAGAGGAGGAGGAGGAGAAGAAGAAAAAGAACAACAACAACAATAACAACAACAGAGGGAAACAGTATAACAATAAAATGGCACTGTATGTTTATCTACCAGTAATCACCTTAAATGTAAATGCCTTAAATGCTCCTAGCAAAAGACAGAGGGTAGCTGAATGAATAAAAAAATAAGACCCATATATAAGCTCCTTCCAAAAGACCCATCTTAGATCAAAGATACACATAGACTAAAAGTAAAGGATTGGAAAAAGATATTTCATGCAAATGGAAAAGAAAAAAAATAATGGGGTAGCAGTACTTTTATCAGACTTTGGAAAAAGACTATAGTAAGAGACAAAAAAGGACACTACTTAATCACAAAGGAAACAATCCAATAAGAGGATATAACTCTAGTAAACAAATACACACCCAACATAGGAGCACCTATATATGTAGTGCAAATCTTGATGGACATAAAGCAGGGATGTCCAACCCACAGACTGTGGACCACATGCATCCTAGGGTGGCTATGAATGTTGCCAAACACAAAATGGTAAATCTACTTAAAACCTTTTTTTTTTTGCTCATCAATTTTTGTTAGCGTTTGCATATTTAATGTGTAGCCCAAGACAACCCCTTCCAGTGTGGCCCAAAGACACCAAAGCTTTGGACACCCCTGCAAGGTCATCAGATCCTGGGTTCCAACAGAGGATTAGTCTAGTGCACCAAAGTTCTAACATGGGATTTTTTAATTAACACAAACTTAACATAAAGGCTGATGAATATTCTATATATACCTGAAATTCCTTTCAAGAATTAGGCCTTCCAACACACTTTCATGTTGGGGCATTATGCCAAGAGAAAAATGCCTTCCCAACAACCAATCAAGAGTCATTTTGTACTTAAGAGGCAACATGAACTGACATTCATACTAGCAAAAGAGTGTCTTAGAATGTCATGGAGATCAATTAAAACTGCATTAAGTACAATTATATTTAACATGAAAAATCATTTTGAGAAATAATAGTATTCAGAGTCTTCCTCAAAATTGTACAATTTTGATTGACCAAAATGTAAACTAATACCTTCTCAGAGGCGGTGCATTACTCTGTTAAATTATGATACCAAATGACACATTTGTATTTTATTTTAATTTTGTGTTTACCCAACTTCAAAATTAATTAAGACAATTAAAATTAGCCTTGGTCTTTTCAGTTGGGAAATGTTATCCAAGCAAAACTTAGAAGTATTCTTTTGTTACTTACCAATGTTCAAAATATAGGCTTTCAACCCTAGCTGGTATAGTTCAGTGAATTGAGTGTGGGCCTGTGAACCAAAGGGTTACCAGTTCAATTCCCAGTTAGGGCACATGCCTGAGTTATGGTCCAGGTCAGGTCCTCAGTAGGAGTCACACAAGAGGAAACCACACGTTGATGTTTCTCTCCCTCTCTTTCTCCTTCCCTTCCTCTCTCTCTAAAAATAAATAAATAAAATAAAATCTTTAAAAGAAATAAAATACAGGCTTTCCTAGAAGAAAATAAAACACACATTAGTGCTCATTTAAATGTATGTAAGTATAAAAATAGAACTCAACCATTTATTTATCTTCTCTTCGTAGTAATAATCAAGAATCACCCACTCAGCCCTGGCTGTTGTGGCTCAGTGGATTGAGCATTGGACTGTGAACCAAAAGATGGCATGTTAAACTCCCAGCCAGGGCATATATGCCTGTGTTGCAGGCCAGGTCCCCAATAGAGGGTACATGAGAGGCAACCACACATTGATGTTTTTCTCCCTCTCTTTCTTCCTCCCTTCTCATCTCTAATAATAAGTAAATAAAAACTTAAAAAAAAAAAAGAATCAGCTTCTAAGCTCTCTTAACCAGCAGTACATGATTTGTTGTCTTTGGTCATCTTGAGACAGAGTATAAGAGCAATGATTTGTAATTTTATATGAGGAATAAAAATGGCAACAAGTGCTGATGAGAATGCAGGGAAAGGAGAACACTTTTGTGCTGTTGGTGGGAATGCAGATTGGTATAGCCACTGTGAAAAGCAGTACAGAAATATCTCAAAAAATTAAAAATGGACTTCTGTATGAACCAGAGATTTTATTCCTCAGAATTTAAACAAAGAAACTGAAACACTATTTTGAAGAAAACAAGCACCTCTATGTTCATTGCAGCCTTATTTACAATCTCCAAGATAGGGAGGGAGCCCAAGTGACTACCAGGAGATGAATGGGTAAAACAACTATGAGACATTTACACAATGGAATACTACTTGGCCTTAAAAAGAAGAAAATTTTATCTTTTGTGACAGCATGAATGCACCTAGAATGTGTTATGTTATGTGAAACAACTCAATTGTAGAAAGACAAACACCATATGATTTCACCCATATGTGGAATCAAATGAACAAACTAAACTAACAAGCAAAACAGAGACAGACTCATAGAGAAAAAGCAGGCAAACAACTCTGGGGAGGGGATGTTAGGGGGTGGAGGAGTTGAGAAAAGATGAAAAATAATTCATGAACAATAGTGTGGTGATTGTGGCAGGGAGGAGATATAAGGAGGATAAATATTAATGGAAAAATACAATAAAAATTTTAAAATGGCAGTTGTTTGACACAAGTAAGACAGTTTGAAGCCTGTTGAATACTGGGGATTCATGTTATATTACAACATTAAAGATGGCTGTTAAATCAGAGGTGAAGAAGACAACCAGAGAAGCAGGCAGTAAATAAGGGAGATATGATGGCATGGCCTGCCTGTGCCTGCTAGAGCTCAGTGGAAAGCTAATATCATGCCAAATAAGACAATGAAACATTTTTCTATAGATATAGCAAACATAAAAATGATTTTTCCTTTACTTCTGAAACAAACAAACAAGTAGGGTAGATTTTGTAGCAGAAAGACAAGTGCTATAACAGTATAGAATGTAGCTTAGAAGGAAGCACAGATCAGATCAATACATTAGTATCACATGTCTGGAGAACAAGGTTTCATTCCAGCTCTTGTCACAAATGAAACGAGTTTGACGGGTTGGTAGTGAGTAGTACTGCATAACACAGCACACTGCTGCACTCCTTCGCAGAGAAAATCAAGAGCATTACACACAGAACAAAGTTAATACTATTTGATACAAAATAACTCATAGGGCAATTCCTTTAAGTATCTGGGGAGAAAAATCCCTTATGTGTGGTGAGTATTGTTGATTGCAAGATATGTCACTGCTCTATTGGGTTGGATGATCATAAAGGATTTTCAAGCACCCAAAATGTTAACATTTCACATTTTTATTAGCAGTAAATAATACTTGTGTATCATTAACTCATGTGTCCTTTCCAAACTAGGTGTCTGTATATTAAGAAAAAATTGTCCAAAGGTGCATTTTGTCACAAACATAGGATTACATGACTTATCTGAACTTGAGGGGCACCAAATTATTGATTTCAAGACTCACATAGGAAACCTTAAATGTAATGTATTTTTTGAGGTCTGTTTCTGGCTACCAATTTCAGAGTTATAAATATCAACCAATTCCTCTGTGCTATCACTTCACAGATGTTTCTCCTTTTAAATGATATAATAATAATGTTTCTCATGATTGTATATGTTGGGGACCACTCTGAGTGGTTTCAGAGATAGCAGACCTGTGAGAGGAAGCTCTGAAAGGGGCTACTAAGTCTCCCTGGAAAATCAGGTAATGCAGATGGCACACATGACCCAATTCTAACACCCAGGGTTCCCATGGGAATTGGACCTGATAAATACATTGTATCCTTAAAAGTTTGCTCTGCTTTGTTTTGTATAGGCCTGGTGATATAAATTAGATATTTAAGTTCAAGGCATAAGGAGTAAACTTCTTATCTCATGAAATATGTCTTAAAGACTCTCTGGTGTCAGCATGATTAACAGACCCTGACCTATGACAAAACTCTGTGTTCCTTCCATTGTTATCTATAGATAATACCTGCTTTTGTATGACTATTGATTTTTTAACATTGCTTTTTTGACATTGATTGATGAACTATGCATGTATGCTGTACACACCTACACATACCAGTCCCAATAAAAGCCATTTGGGAAAAGGGATCAGGGCATTCTCCACTAGAGGGAATCGCCACCCTTTTTCCCACCTGAATAGCAAAACTCTGTACAGGATGAGTTATTTGTCATCCATGGTGGATGCAAGAATTCTGCTGGACTGAGTTCCTCCCACATCTGGTGCCCGAACAGGGACAGAGACTAGGTGCCATTGCCCTGGACAGGCACGTCTAGACAGACAGAATTCAGCAGCTCTCCTTCCATGTAAGAGACAGCAGCACCAATAGCTTTTTGGCTATGCCCTCAGTTTTTTTAAGAGAAGGGAAAGGGGATTTCTTCTAGAGCTGCCTCTTCTCAGACTGCTTTTTCAGGTTCATCTTCTCTGCTCCCTTCTTCTCTCCCTCTCTCCTCCTTCCACTTCCAGACATACTAGGCAGAAGAGGCTTACAGAAATAGCTAGGTGGAGCCAGGGCTGCTTGCTTTCTTACCTTTTGGGAAATTTGGTTTGATCTTTGTTGTTTTGTATAACCCTAGAATCCTCTGCCTCTGCTGTTTATGTTGTGCCATTTGAGCCTTTAAAAGTTACTCACTGTACTAGTTAGTGTGAGATAGTGTCTCTGCTGTTTGGGCTTTTGTGTATTAGTGGTACCAGTTGGTTTCAGATAATGTCTCTTCTATTTGAGCTTCATGCCTTTAAAATTTTGTCAGGGTAATTTTTAGCACCAGGTGGTGTGAGATAAGATTCTAAGGCTAATGTATCACTCCCTCCATTTAGAGGATTTAATTTGAAAATACTGGTTTTCTTGAATGTTGTCTTTGCTTCTGGTTTTGTTTTTGTTTATGTTTTTAAAGGAACAGCTCAGTCTCAAAATGTTTTACTAAACCTCTGGTAAATGGAATGAGAGCTCTAATGTCATTACATCATAAGGATTCTACTCACAAAGAATTTAAATTAATTGTTTAAAGAGGGAAAAAGATCTTACTCCTGCCCTGGCTGGTGTAACTCAGTGGATTAAGTGCAGGACTGCAAACCAATGGGTTGCTGGTTTGATGCCCCATCAGGGCACATGCCTGGGTTGTGGGCCAGGTGCCCAGTAGGGGATATGCAAGACACAACCACACATTGATGTTTCTCTCCCTCTCTCCTTTCTTTCCCCTCTCTATTAAAAAAAAATCTCACTCCCCTTCCAGATATTAAAAAGCTCAGGAAGAAAAACAATGAGAAAATCTATATTTTAACCACTCTGATTCCTCCTTCCAGATTGACCAGAAACTGGTTTGGTCCTGGGAACTGGCCATGCTAACCTTAGTATCTCCCTGCCTCTTCTCCAGCCACCCTAAAGTTATCAGGGGCACTAGATAATGAGACAGCTTACTTCTGAGCACACTAAAAAATATAAATGTATTGACCAGTAGAAAAAAAAGTTTCTGAAAGTTGTAAAATGTGTTCCTAAATTTGTGAATCTAAAGCATACTAATTACTTCCTTTTAGTTGTCACTAAAAGTTGATAATTTTAATTAAAATATATGGGTTTTGGTAATGAAAAGTATAAATTATGGCATTATATCTTGAAAAAATGTAGGATTGAATGTGGGTTCATATAAAGTTGGTTATATCTTGGTGAGTTAAAAAGGCAAACTAAAATGGGCTAGAAGAGTTGAAGGATTGTGTAAGTTGAAGAGGCTCTGTGAAAATCGAAGAGGATCTGTGTAAGTCATAGATGGTCTGTAGAAATTGAAGGAGAATTGTATAAAAATAATTAAGAAAATGAGAGAAAAGAAAGAGAAAGAATTAAGAAAGTGAAGGATTGTGGAGGAGAAGGGTAAGAAGGAATAAAGAAAAAGGACATATGCCACCTTCATGTATGGCATGGGAAGAAAGGACATTAGAGTGAATAATTAAAGAAGGAAAGTAGAAGTAGAAAAAATAAAAACGAAAATGAAGCATCTAAGTCTTTGAAACACTGCAAATTCTGGACCTGAGAGTTGCTGAGTCCAGAGAACAACAGAGTGATTTACTCACTGCTCAAATTCCTTAAAACGCAGAAACATCAGAGGGCCTATATTTCCAAGCAGAAAAAAAATGACATTTAAAAAGCCTAGGCTGTTTTTCATCCATTACCTGGAGCCTTGTTTGTGCTGCCCCCTGCCTACAATAAACCTGGCAGCCAAGGGTTAAGGGCTTAAAGCCGATAAAAGAGGAGCCCTCAGAGCTGGGCAAGGATCAGACCTCCAGGGCTAAACAGGAAAAAGTAAAAGGACTGCTAGGGGCTATAGCTAATGGCTATCACATGACTCCATAGGATTTGAAAGTTCTAATTAAAACCTTGGTAACGCCAATTCACTAATTTATTTGTTACTTTAAAAGGAGAGGCCAAATTAACCTCACTGAGGCATCTCTCCCCACTTGCGAGAGCCAAGCTAAGTCATATCAATCAAGCAATTCTAACTAGATGGTTAACTCCAAAAGTTGAAATCATTAAATGGCTTTGCCTCCCTTACTTCACCCTGCTTGGCCTGGGTGGATGACTGTTTAGCCAATGATGGGTTAGGCACCTCAAGGGAGGAAGAACTTAGGATACTACAGTCATGAAGGGGTCATCAGGTAAGGACACAGAGGACTATAGAGAAGGGACAGAAAGATCCTCACTCCTTGGCTTTGTCATAGCCTGAGTCCTCATTCTATCTATGTCTCCTAATCTCTTAGCTGCTTTGCTCCTCCAGCTTGACACAGCTTGAACACAATGCCAGAGGCAGCTGCAGCCTTGTACTGGCATGAAAGGCTCACGGGGGCAAATCTGGCCTAAGAAAGAATGTACATTTTGTCCTTTGCAGGCTGCTCTGCCCAGCATAACCCTCTTGATTATAGTGACACCAGTGCTTTTGGTTATACTGCCATAACAAGCAAAAAAGAGGAAGATGTTAGGGACCTCTCTGTGGTTTCAGAGACTGCAGACCCACCAGAAAGGGGCTACTAAGTCTTGGTAGAAAAACAGGTAACGCAGGTGGTAGATATGACCCAACTCTAACACCGAGGGTTCCCACGGGAATCAAAACTGATAAATACATTGTATCCTTTGAAGTTTGCTCTACTTGGTATAGCCCTGTCAGTATAAACAGGATGTTTAAGTTCAAGGCATAAGGAGTAAACTCCTTATCTCATGAAACACGTCTTGAAGACCCTCTGGCATCAACATGACAAACAGACCCTGACCTGTGACACATCTCTGTATTCCTTCTATTGTTATCTATGGATAATGCCTGTTGTTGTATGACTACAGCCTTTTTGATATGGATTGATGAACTATGCATGTATGCTATACATACCTACACATACCATTCCCAATAAAAGTAATATGGAAGAAGGGCTCGGGGTGTTTGTTCTCCACTAAAGGGAATTGCCACCCCCTTTCCTACTGAAACAGCAAGATTGTGTCCAGGATGAGTTATTTGTCATCTGTGGCAGATGGGAGAATTCTGCTGTATGGAGTTCCTCCCAAGTGTATATATTTCTTATACATAGACTGAATATTGGAAAAAGCATTGTTTATTGTATCCAACAACTCTAGTTCCAATCCTTCTTTTTACATCACTCCAATAGCTATGTGACTTTTAAGGAGTAATTGTATTCTTATTTCAGTTTCATTATTTGAGTTTAAACAATAAATCATAATGATGAAATCCTACAAAGGTTTCAGGGATTAACTACATTTCTTGTTTTAACACCAGAATGTTATAAGGACTTGTGATTCAAGTCTTTTATTAATACAAAAAACTCTCTAACAAGTCATTTCATCCCAGAACACATAAAACATAATTGCTTATTCATTGAGCCATCATAGCAGTAACATGTAGATCTATAAAAAAAAATCTGTTAAAATAATTTTCTATTGCTGAATGTCTACATTTTTAAAGTGGCTCTGTGCATCCCAAACTCTATTTTAAAAGTTAAAAAAAAAATGTAACACTGGATGTTGATTGAATTAACTATAGTGGTTGATGTTAGCAGTGAAAATATTGAATAAAAATTCAGCTCAATAAATAAAGCTGAAAATACTTTAATGAATGTGACACAAAGACTATGAATGAACACTTATTAAGCACCACCAAGTATTTAAAGAACATGCAAGATAATATACATTCATTGTGTTACTGAATTCTCATAGTAACACCAGGAATAGATATTGGCACTACTATTTTGCAGATAATAAAATGAGTTAATACAATTTATATAACTTACCAACACCAAATAATAAGTAATAGAACTAGAATCTCCAGATCTGACTGACCTTCAAAGTTATTATTTTCTCTACACTGCAGCACATTATATTAGTGTAATAATTAGGGTATAGTTTAAACTGCTATAACAAGGAGACTGTAAAATACAATGGCTTAAATAAGAGATTTGCTTGTATATTAACTTATGTTGCATATCTATATCCTTTTCTTTTCTTGCACATAATGCTATCTTTTGAATTTTCAACTCTTTTTTATAGTTTCATTGGTGACTTTAGGGTGTTGCCTTCATCTGCATCTTCAAAGGTAAGTTGCTTCCATGTTCATATTCTGGCATACACAAAGGCAGACTCAAAATGATATGGCTATTAGGAAAAGATGGCTCAGCTGCTGCACATATTCACTTTAATCACATCCAATTTATCCAAACTAATTGCTTGCCTAGTGCTAAGGGAATGTAGGGAATATTGTCTCCAGCTAGATGGCTATGTGACTAGAAAATAAAGGAAGAATGGATTTGGTTTTACAATATTTTCATTATTAAGGATTGTAGAGATGAGTCCAGTGTATGTAATATTTGATAAAGATGTGCCATGGGAGAATTAAGTACCCAGAGTAAGTGTAGAGAACACTTGAATGAAGATGAGGTGAAAATATTTCATTTTGCCTCAACTCTGAATACTATGTGACAAACAGAGATTTGAGCTTACAGCCATATTTTAGTTGAATTACTTCTTTCTTTATAATTTTTATTGTTGTATCAATGGAGTTGTCTCCATTTTCCAACAACCACTTTCCGCCACCCCACCCACCCTCACCTCCTACCCTCGATCCTACCCTCCTTTGGCTTTGAGCATGACTCCTTCATACATGTTACTTGATGACAATTTCTCTTCTCTCCCCCATTGCCTCCCACCTCCTCTGGTTACTGTCAGTTTATTCTTTATTTCAATGTCTCTGGTCCTATTTTCCTTGTTTGTTTCGTTGATTAGGTTACACTAATAGGTGAGATCATATGGTATTTGTCTTTCATGGCTTGGCTTATTTTACTTAGCATGATGCTCTCCAGTTCCATCCATACTGTCATAAAGGATAGGAATTCCTCTTTTCTTTCTGCTGTGTAGTGTTCCATTGTGTAAATGTACCACAGTTATTTTTTATCCACTCACTTACTGATGGGCACCTAGGCTGCTTCAAGCATTTGGCTATTGTAAAATGTACTGCTATGAACATTTGATTGCATAGGTTTTTGAAATTAGTGTTTCAGGATTCTTTTTTTTAAATTACTTTATTATTTTTCAAATACAGTTGTCTGCATTTTCTTAAAGAATAATCCCAGCACTGGAATGGTTGTGTCAAAAGGAAGTTCCATTTTTAGGTATTTGAGGACATTCCATGCTGTTTTCCACAGTGGCTACACCATTCTTCACTCCCACCAACAATGTACTAGGGTTCCCTTTCCTCCACAACCTCACAAGCACTTTTTGTTGATTTTTTTATGATGGCCATTCTGACTTGTGTGAAGTGATATCTCATTTGGTTTTAACTTGTATCCTATGATAGCTAATGATGCTGAGCATCCTTTCTTATGTCTCTGGGCCCTCAATATATCCTCCTTGGAGAAGTACCTGTTCAAGTCCTTTTCCCATTTTGTAATTGGATTGTTTGTCTTCTTGGAGTAGAGTCTTGTGAGTTCTATATATATTTTGGAGATCAAATCCTTGTTTGAGATAACAATGGCAAATATATTTTCTTATACAGTTGGTTCCCTTTTCATTTGGCTAATGTTTTCTTTAGCCATGAAGAAGCTTTTTAATTGAATGAGGTCCTGTTTGTTTACTCTTTCTTTCATGTGCCTTGCTCTAAGGGACATATTGGTGAAAATCTTGAAACATGGAATACCTGAGATTTTTCTGTATATGTTCTCCTCTACGACTTTTATGGTATCACAACTTACTCTTAAATATTTTATCCATCTTGAGTTTATTTTTGTGTATAGTATAAGTTGTTGGTTGAGTTTCATTGTATTGCATGTAGCTGTCTAGCTAACCCAACACCATTTGTTGGAGAGGCTATTTTTACTCTATGTTATGTTTCTGCACACTTTGTCAAATATTAATTGGTCATAGAGACTTGAGTTTATATCAGGGCTGTCTATTCTGTTCCATTTATCTATATGTCTGTTCTTATGCCATTATCAGACTGTTTTGTTTACCATGACCTTGTGATATAATTCAATGTCAGGTATGGTGATCCTTCCTACTGTGTTTCTCTTCCTCAAAATTACTGAGTCCATTGGGGGTAGTTTATTGTTTCATATAAATTTTTGAAATGTTTGTTGTATATCTGTTAAGTATGTCATTGGTATTTCAATAAGAATTGATTGAGAGAGAGAAGATGGCGACGGAGTAGAAGGGAGCAGATTTGACTTCCCCCTACACACAGGAAGAAAAACTGGCTAATCCAAGGAGGAACAGAGCAGACAGACAACAGCACTGCAGCATATTTGAAAATAACAGTCCACAAAGCTGTAGCAGACACTGAAACCAGAAACCATATAGTAAGAACGATATTTCAGGACAGTAAGGTCCCAGGGACCAGCGCGGGGCCAAGGTGCATTTGGAACCCCAGACCTGGCACCCAGAGTGGGTGCTCAGTCTACCACAGACTGCTTGAAAGTGGAGGGCCTGCCACAGTCCTTGGGAGAGAGCTGGGTCACCTGCTCCCTCCCTTCCCAACAGACCAGGGTTGGAGCAACACCAGCAGAGTTCTGGTCTAGGAGAGGGGAATAAGGAGGAAGAGGCAAAATGCATTGGGCTGTGATTACTCATGAAGTCTGGGATTGCCAGCTTGGGAGAGCTGAGGGCCAGGCTGAGTCACACACTGACTCCAAAAGTCACTGGCTGCCTGGAGAATCAGGCTACATGGGGCGCCAGGCTTGAATAGGAGGAATTTATCAAACAGAGGGGATGGGGAATCTGCTGTGACAGCCCCGAAGCTGACTCCCAGCCCAACCGGGCATAAGGGGAAAGCACAGTGACTCCATCCAGG
>PVKM010026265.1:0-19397 GCA_004027735.1 Carollia perspicillata | reverse complement strand
AGGGAGGGGTGTGCTGACTCTCTGGAAAAGCATTTTCCTCTCTTGCCATAAGCCGTTGTCACTAACTTTTCTGACTGAACGCCTCCTAACCCATTTTCCCCTTGCATCTTAACAGCATAGGCAGAGTGAGTCCAATGCATGTGGGCATCGTGTTATAAAAGCATTCATACATGAAGTGGCAAAGGTGAAACCTAAAATTCTCCCTCCCCTGTCTCTCCACATACTGACTCCTGGAATCTCTCTTCAAAGCCAGTGTTAACCCATCTTTGGATATCCTTCCCGAAAATGCTGGAATAGAATTTAACTCCATATTATTCTTGAGCCTCCTGCAAGTTGCCAGGAACTATGAAAATGAGTAATGTGGTTTCTGCCCACAAGAAACATACAGTCCGGCTGATAATAACCTGCTGGTAGTGAGTGGAGGGAAGCCCACAGGGAGCGGGGAAGCAGCAATTTAACTGGGATGAGTCTGAGATCACTCCAGCCCACTGTGTTGTCATGGCAATGCTGTCTTCACCCTGGGGTGTCCTGACTTTTAGGCAGAAAGCTCAGTCCTCCCACCTGCTTGCTGCACTCCTGCCTTAGAGGGGGAGACATCCTTGGTCCCTCAGAGGCCTCTGAGCAGTACCTTTGAGAACAATTACTTGCCTGAGGTCTGAGACCTTCAGATTGGAATTATCTCTGTAGAGCTCTAGAACATTCATGGGACACCTCCCTCTCGCTCTGGCAGCTGCACTGGCGCGGCCGAACCTCTTCCTCCCAGCCCGTGGAATTGGCCCCCTCCTTCCAGGGCTCATCTGCCAAGATTCCTGCCAGCTCCTCATGGTGATGATGCCTGTGCCCTGATGCTGGATTATTCTCAGAAGACTTTAGGCTTAAATGCACTGGACTTATTCCTCTTCTAGGCCAAGGAACTTCCAGCCTTCATTTCCTCCGAGGCACTGCCTTGTAGAGGAGGGGACAATCGGTTGTTTAGCAGGTTCCCACACAGTCACCCTGGCACCTTCCCTGGCTTTGTAAAGCTCAGACCATCACACTCCAGTACCAGAAATGACCTAGTACTGATCTCCATCCAGTTTCAGGACTTTTCCCTCTCTTCTTTCTTCTTATTTCTGTTTAACCACTTGACAGGTCTGGAGTGCTACCTCCTGAGAACAGAGGCTTAAGGACAAGGAGATACGAGCACTTACACAAGCCTGGTGTCGGCACATCTTCAAGTTCAGAAAAGGGCCACTTATGAGGCAAAGTGCTCTGTGCACAGAAAGGTGTTCAGATGGACTGAAAATGAGGCTTTTCTGCACTCTTCCCAATGAACAAACTCCGCATGCTTGTAGTCACTTCACCTGATCTGACAGACGTATGTGTCTTATCCTCTCATGGACCAAATAGTTCTCCGTCACATTCTGCAGCCTCTGCCTCAGTTGGCCATCCTGTGAGCAGGAAACACTCGTCAGAAGGGCAGCGGGAGGGAAATACACCTGCGGATCCGTGGAAATTCACAACCATGACTCTAACATGATTCAAACTTGAGTATCTTGCTGTCAGCCAATTATCATATTATTTTGGTCATCATCATCTCTGTGAAAATTCAGCCTTTTCCAGCATTACAGATTTCATTAGCGAGTAAACTTCTTAACTTCCTTTGCAGGCTAGGGGCAAGAGAAAGTCGTCACAAGCTCTAGCTTACTTGAAATAGCATTATTACTTCTGAGTCTAGCAACATAGACTGTTAATCCTTATACACTGTATCTTGATTAATTATATTGCTGGAGGTTGCTTACCTGGGTCCTTGCCATTTTTTTAAAAAGTACACTCAGCTACTGGTGTAATGACCGAGAACACGTAGCATTTTTCAGCTTGTCTGATTATTGTTTGTTGAATATATAAATGTGTGTTTGCTCTCTTTGTCTGAGGGAGAAGGCCTTCTGGTGGAATGATTTACCTAATTTATGACATGCACCCCCTGATGCTGACAGTCAGTGGATGATCGAGTCAGGGCATAGTGCTTGCATTATCTGTGAAATGATTTCCAAAGTCATTTCAGCAGAACAATTCTTCAGATAAAGAAGGTCTTGATAGAGGGGTGAGTTGTCGGAGAGATGCAGACATGAAATAATAGCTTTACTGATTATTCATGTTCATTTTCTGAGCAACAGTTATTAAATTTTTCTATGTGGTTCAATGTTTATTAAATTTTATGTGTTTTTTTATGTGTTTCAAAGCAGCCTGACAGTTTGAACTCTTGTTATTGCTTTGGTTTTTATTCCCAGCATGTGTGTGTGTCCAGGGAAATCCCAAGGCCAGGCTATCTGTCTGAGGGTGTTCACATGCGCAATTTATTCTGCTCCCTCTTTAGAGACAACCGTGTGTTCGTTACAAGTTCATGCAGGACAAAAGTCTGGCTCCAGGACTCAACTTGGGACTTCTTTAAGAGGCTAGTCTCACTCCCAAGTTCTCTGGGGGACTGACTCAAACCTGGGCTACCGTGCATCAAAGTCCAACTTCCTTCTCTGTAAATTCTGCTTCCTTCCCCTGTTTAACCCAGTTCCTCACCCATAAACCAGCTGACTGCTAACCTCCATCTACTTCAGAGTCTGTTTTCCAGAGAATCTGATCTGTGACAATTGACCTAAGATATGGTTGTGGGAAACAGATTCTAAATGAATCTTTGGAGCTGAATCACCTACCACCTGGCTGGCAATGGTGATGTATGTCATAGGCAAAAATCTGATAAACCCCAGCATGTGGTGGCCTAGTGACTTTTGAAGCCGTCACTTGGGGTTAGAGGGTGGGGGCATTGAGATGGCATCGTGGTGGAAGAGAAGGTACTGGTGGGTACAATATCTCAAGTTCAGTGTTACGATTACAAAACATTTCAATATTACAGAAGAGGGCACTGAGGTAGAGAGATTATCATGTCCCAAATCACAGAGCTAATGCATTAAAGAGCCAGGATTCAAACTTTGCAGGCTCGCTCAGAGCCTTTCACCTCCACGTGTGCTGTGGCTCCAATAGGCAGAGGTGGAGAGACAGGCTGCCAGTGACTTAGCTGTGGCTTCTAGAGCCTGTGACTAGGCTGTGTGGTCCTTCAGCAGTTGTGGTGGTGGAAATGAACAATAGACTTAGCTTGGGACCACCCTGAGTTCTGACTCTGCTACTTATTAACTGGGCAATTGGGGACATTTGACCCCTGTATGTAAGAGTTTCTTCATCTATAAAAGGGAAAAATAATCTCTTCTCTGACTTCTTCATAGCCTTGTGGTGAGATTCAAACTCAGATAACATGCCTCAAACAGCACTGTAAACTTTAGGGTTTCATATTAAGGTGGTGGAAGGCCAACAATAACACATTAAAACTGCAACAGAGGCCTGGCTTTGTAGGTATCATGAGCCCTGGAAGCTCTCAGATTGATAAGCATTGTGGGAAAGAAAAATCTCCTTCCAGACCAGTCCTTAGAGTTGAGAGATCTCCATTACAGTTTGAGGATCGATCTCTCGCCAGTCTCTTATCGGTGCCCCAGGAGTGGCTAAGCCTAGTTTTAAATAATTGACATTTAATAAAATTCTATATTGAAAATTATTATTAGGGGCTTATTTGTGCAAAAAAGTTGGCAGAAGGTAAATTAGTTTGAAGTACACTCAGCCGATGGAACTCTCACCTCGGGTCAATGTCTCAGTAGACCTTTCAGAAGTCTGGCTCAGGCAGCAGCTGTGGCTTGGGTGAGCCGGCTCTGAAAAACTCACCCATCTCGACAGCTCACTCCAAATTATAATACCACTCTTGAATCAGGTGGGGTCCAACTTTTATGACTGTGTGATCTTCAGTTCAATGGCAAGAGGGAAGAAGAGAAGTGATTTGATTTTGATTTCAACTTGCCCTGATTAGGGGGGTGGCGGAGGACTTTTTCCTGAATGCACCATTAGGGTGGCTGGCAGATGTCTTCTTAACATTAGTACTGAAACTGAATGTGCTAATTTAACGTTTGTTCAGTTTGGGTCGCCTTGTTTTGACATGGCAGCGAAGAAGGCTCTAAAGATCATTTTGAAGGAGGGTTATTTTGGAATGTAGCAACAAGCCCATCAACTAAAGGTCGTAACCGTGACCAGTGATCATCACGTTGCTTTCCTGCTTTTGGGCAGACCAGATCCTGTGTATTTGCTACAGACCTTAATGCTGATTATCTAAACAATGAACAATGTCTGTGTTTTTATTCAGAGGCTGTGAAGTGTAGGTGAAAAAGTGCTGAGCAAGAAGGCTTCAATCTGAGGTCTTACCTCCTTTCTACTCTGATGGACCATTTACACGTCTACATTTTTCTTTTAAACTGTGTAAATCTAAATTGATTTTAGGCTGTAATAAAGAATCAGAAGCATTTATTTGAGCAAAAGGAGCCTCGGCTCAGGAGATTGAGATTCAGGTAGCAACCCAAATTATGTTCCACTGAGACAAAGGTTCCCAGTTAGGTCTGCTTTATGTAAATGAGGTATCCAAATAGGTACTCTTCTGATTGGTCTGAATCACCCACTCCTAATTGATTGGCATTATTCGTCCTGATTGGTCATTATAGAGCAGTTCTGATTGTATGGGGCAGGTTTTAGTCCATTGGTTGAAAGAGGAAACAAGGAACTCCCTTATAAAAGTTGACTTAGCCAATGTAAATGAGCAGGGAATGGTGCTGGAAGTCTAAGGTTCTGTTGGTACACAGGATTTGTGAGAAGCCCCTCTCATCAAATGGCCACTAGGCTTTTACTATTTTAAAAATGTGGGCTCTCAGTTGATTTTGGAGGGTCTGTCTCAGCAGATAAATTCCTTCTCAGGGTTCACGTCAAAGGAATCTTTCTTCTCAGGGTCCATAATTGGTACAATAAAAAACTACCAATAGATTTCTGGGGCTAGTTAAAGAAATTACTTTTCCAGGAGTTCTTTTTTTAAAAACTAGGTTTTATATTTTCTGCCCTGGTTGGATTCATTAGTCAATAGGTTGATATGGTTTAAAATAATTTTAAGAAGTATTTAACAGAGCACCTTACCAGTAGCTCAGATAATGGAATAAGAGTTTGGTTCTAATCACAGTGGATCCTTATGTTTGTAAGTAATGAGGGCACTTATTAGCAATCCTGCTTTAAATTAATCCAATACATTCAGGATTGCTTCATCAAATAAAGATGATGCTTTATTTGATGCATCATCTAGGAGTCTAATCCTACCTGTGATTTGTTACTCCAGCACCATTATTGGGAAGTGAATGCACCTGTCCTGCTTCTTCTCCTCTGCCCTATCCCTTACTAGATCCTCCTAAGAGAGGGCTAATTGTGAATTAGACTAAGCAGAGCTTAGAACATTGATTGGGTCCCATCTGTTTGACTGGGATGGATGGGCTAGTTGGCTTAATGGTTGGTACTTGTGTATGACCCTCTTTTTTGCTCTCCTAGGGAGACCTGGCCCGGTGGCTCACTCCCTTTTTCTTTCTTCTGAATATATAATTGAGCACCCAAAAGGGTTCATGTTCCTTTGGTTCCTATCTTTTGACATTACTTTGGCCCAGGCCTTTCAAGTACACACAGAATTTACTTCCAGAAGAAAAACATCCAACATAGGCTCAAATCTGCCTCCCACACTCCAACTCAGCTCTCACACTTTGGCAGTATTTAATACTGGCCCACTCGTGAATACCTGCTTGCTTCCCTATGTGACAAGTCCTTCTTTCCTAGAGTTCCCAAGGACAGAAAGGTGAGTACTAGCTCAGGACTTGCATGTTCCTGCGTCTGATGATAATATTCTCCTAATGAAACAAAACCTCTTTTAGAACTAGTAACCGCAAGTGTTCCACATTTTGCTTGTCTGACTGAAGTTGCCTTTACCTACATAACGTTTGTAAGCACAGTGACCTGGCCGTTCTTGATTCTGTTCTATTCCAAGCTCTGCCTCTTACGTCAGTGACCTTGTCCCTTGATTTCCTAATTTGTAAAACAAAGGAGCTGAACTAGATCCTCTGATACCTAAGATTTTGTGACTTTAGGGCCCATTTAGATGGCAATTAAACATTTTTTAAAAAAATCTATGAGTTTCCCTTTGAATCTCAATTTCTCTTTCTCATACACACACTTAAATATCGGTGATTTAAATTCATTTTCTGTAAATGAAAAAAAATTTACACGACGTAAAATGTTTAAGAGGAAATGGAAGGAAACAGGTCTCAAAAAGTCAAGCAGGTCTCAGGGCATTTAGGAAGAAGCCTTTTAAAGGCGGCTTCAAAGGAAATCTCCTGGCGTTGATGAAGCAGATCGAGCAGTCTCTAATCTGCCTCCTTACAACCTTTTCACACAGCCCCGGGTATCACTTTTTAAAAAAAGAATCAGCCATGTCTCACACTGAAAAGAGCTTAACGTTTCTGTGAATAGCATAATTAAAATAAACATTCACACCAATGACTTAATCTGAGCCGCTCCTTTATGAAGAAGTTCAGAAAAAAGGATTTATTCAGGAGGCCTGCAGAGATGATAGTAACAAAAAAATAAAAATGCAGCTCAGCCACAAAAGGTAGTATTTCAGAATGAGTGCATTAGGCTCCGCCTTAACACCTGCATAGCTGCTGAGGAGAGCTTGCTAGCCCCTAGGAACTCACAGAGCAACACAGGGCGTGCATTTCAGCACCTGCCCCGTGTAGGGCTCTGCAGTGACTTGTCTTTTATCTTCTTTAGTTTGGGCATCTTCCAGCGAGGAGGTGCACTGTCTCTTCACAGACAAGGAAATGGAGACTTCAGGAGGTTGTATCTTACTCCTAGGCGTTACCAAGTGTGCAAGGAACAGAAATCAGGTTTAGCACTCAGGATTCTGGCCCCAAAGATCTTCTCTTTTTACTTTGAGGTAGTCCCAGTTGTTTATGTTTTTCTTTTGTTCCCCTTGCCTGAGGAGATATATACCAGATAAAAAATTTCTATGAGCAATGTCTGAGATTTTGCTACCTATGTTTTCTTCTAGGATTTTTATGGTTTGGGGCCCAATATTTATTTAAGTCTGATCCATTCTGAATTCATTCTTGCGTGTGGTGTAAGGATAATCAATAGGTTGTGGTGTATTTCTGCACATATCTGTCCAGTTTTCCCAACACCATTTATTGAATAAACTATCATTAGTTCATTGTATGTGTTTGCTTTCTCTGTCAAATATTGATTGACTCTAAAGGTGTGGGTTTATTTCTGGACTCTTTATTCTGTTCCATTGATCTATGTGTCTGTTTTTATGCTAGTACCAGGCTGTTTTGATCCCTCTGGCCTTGAAGTATAATTTGATATTAAATATTGAAGGAATCATGTTAAATAGCATGATTCCTTCAACTTTGTTCTTCTTTCTCAGAAATGCTGTTGCTATGTGGGGCCTTTTGTGGTTCCATGTAAATTTTTGAAATATTTGTTGTAGTTCTGTGAAATACATCATTGGAATCTTGATAGGAATTGCATTGAATCTATAGATTGCTTTGGGTAATATGGATGATAGGGGACTCAACACTTGGAAAATTTTAGCTTAAGGTAAAAAGTTATGTCTAGCAAGTAATGTGTATGTTAAAGCTTTTGTTTCAGAAGCTACAGATAAGGCCCATCCTGGCTCCTGGGAAAAACAGCTGGCCTCCTGGGGCACTGGCTAGAGATTACCACCTGGGGACAAGTTGGAGGCATCCGGGCCTTTGTATTCCAGCAGAGCAGACGACCCCCACCCTCCTTTGGGAACAGCTAACTGCCCAGGGCAGGAGTGTTGCAGCTTCTGAATCTCAAAGCCCTCACGGCACCTTGTTTATTCCCCTGTTATAAAAAGTCTGGCCTGGAAAGGGAAGACAAGATGGTTTGTTAGAGTATGAACCTGCCATCTTCTCGGATTGCCAGCCATCTGAATAAAGCGCCCATAAAAGATTCAATTGCTGTCATTGATTATTGGATTTGGTAGTGACAGGCAGCCCGAATGCCGGTGTCTTTTCTAGTTACATGGACACTTTAATTATGTTAATTCTTCCTTTCAATGAACACAGTATGTGCTTCCACTTATTTGTATCTTCTCTAATTTCTTTCTTCAATGTCTTATAATTTTCCAAGTACAGGTCTTTTATATCCTGGGTTAGGTTTATTCCTAGGTATTTTTTTGACACAATTATGAATGGGATTGTTTTCTTAATTTCCATTTCTGTTAGTTTGTTATTGGCATATAAAAATGCAGCTGATTTTTGGATATTAATTTTGTATACTGCTTTTTGGCTAAATTCATTTATCAGATCTAGTAGTTTCTTAGTGAAATCTTTGGGTTTTCTATGTATAGTATCATGTCATCTACAAATAAAGACAGTTTTACTTCTTCCTTTCCAATTTGGATGCCTTTTATTTCTTTGTCTTGTCTGATTGCTGTACCTAGGACTTCCAATATTATGTTAAATAAGAGAGGTAAAAGTGGACATCTCTGCCTTGTTCCCAGTCTTGAGGGGAATGCTTGTAGATTTTTCCCATTGACTATAATGCTGGAAGTGGGTTCATCATATGTGACCTTTATTATGCTTAGGTATGTTCCCTCTAGTCCCACTTTGCTGAGAGTTTTGATCATAAATGGGTGCTGAATTTTATCAAAAGCTTTTTTTTGCATCTGTTGATATGATCTTATGGTTTTTATCCTTCATTTTGTTTATGCGTGAATCGCATTCACTACGTATTTATTGATTTGCGAACGTTGTACCAACCTTGCATTCCCGGAATAAATACCACTTGATTGTGGCGTATGATCTTTTTGATACATTGCTGTATTAAATTTGGTAATATTTTGTTGAGGACTTTAGCATCTATATTCGTCAGGGATGTTGGCCTGTGGGAAATCATCAACAAAATACAAAGACAATCCACAGAACAGAAGAATATATTCACTGATACATCTGATAAGAGGTTAATATCCAAAATTTATAAGTTACTTACAGAACTCAACACCAAAAAGCAAACAACCCAATTGAAAAATAGGCAAAGGACCTGAATAGACACTGTATGTCCAAAGAGGACATACAGATAGCCAATAGACATATGAAAAGATGATCAACATCACTAATCATCAGAGAAATGCAAATTAAAACCACAATGAGCTACTATCTCACATCTGTCAGAATGGTTATCATTAATAAATCAACAAACAACGAGTGCTGGCGAAGATGTGGAGAGAGGGAAAGCGCTGCTGGTGGGAATGCAGACTCGTGCAGTCACTGTGGAAAGCAGTATGGAGACACCTCAAAAAACTAAAAATGGATCTGCCTTTGGCCCAGCAATCCCACTTCTGGGAATATATCCAAAGATATCAAAAACACTAATTTGAAAGACCATAAGCACCCCTATGTTCATTGCAGTGTTATTTACAATTTGGATGCCTTTTATTTATTTTTCTTAAGGGGCTTAAGATATGGGAGAAGCCCAAGTGTCCATCAGTAGATGAGTGGATAAAACAACCATGGGATGTTTACATAATGGAATTTTACTTGGCTGTAAAAAAGAATAAAATTTTAACCTTTGCAACAATATAGTTGGTACTGGAGAACATTATGCTAAGTGAAATAAACCAGTCAGAGAAACACAAAAACCATATGATTTCACTCATATGTAGAATCTAATGAACAAACTGAACTAACAAGCAAAACAGAGACAGACTCATAGATGGAGAGCAGATAACAACTAGTAGGGGCTGGAAGGTTAGGGGTTGGAGGGATTGAGCAAAAAAGGAAAAAGGACTCATGGACCTGGACAATAGTGTGGTGATTCCTGGGAGGAGGGGAATATGAGGCAACTAAGTGGTAATGGGAAAAAATACAATAAAGATTAAATTTAAAAAAAGATTGACATCACTTCCTCTCTACTTGAGGGATGGCTTCGCTGGAGAGGATCACTGCACCTCCTACAAAGCTAAGATGAGTTTGAGAGCTTGATTCCAGAAAGAGTTCCAGAATTCTCAGACAGCAAGAATTCTTTTTGTGCTTGGCGCTGGAGCTTTCCAAGGTTAGAATGGATTGTATTGTGTGTGCAGATATTCAAATTAGCCTCATATCCTTGAGGAAATATTTTTTGCTCTGACAAATCCTTATTTGACTTCAGTCTGCAATCTCTGCTGTGTACCTGGTGCTTCCTGTGTTTTTGTTACATCGCCTCATGTGTCAGAGAGAGGGAAAGGGCAGGTTTCTCATCTGTAAAATGGAAACGATAAAGTTTCTCTTAATTCTTTTTTTTTTAAGTCTTGTGGTCATGAACCAGAGTAAGCAAAGCCATGAACTTGTCCTTGAAAACAGCATTTAGGAAGCCAGGCCTGAAAGTTCAATGCCAGTAGTGGGGATATCAAACCCAAAGTCCCATGGTCGTTAAACAACACCATTTCTAACAATCATACTAGGAAATTCTGACGGCACAAATCTTTCCATATATAAAGTGTGTATGTTTTGAGGCATTCAGAAATTGGATATAAACAAAGATGACAGAATCTATCTAAATAAAACAGTGCAGACACATCTGTGCCTAATGCTTCTTGTTTTTTTTTTTAATTGTTGTTGTTTTCTGTGCTTTTCTATTTCTTACTCACCAGAGCATTTTAAAGTACACTGCATTCAAACAATACAATTTCAGGTCACAGAGGCCATGAAAAATAACTGTCTAAATAGAAGTGCCACCTCCAAAAAATGCTGCTTAAGAGAAAGAACAATTCTACTCGCAAAACAGATTAAAGTATAAATTAGAAGCAAGGCCAAAAGAATACAAATCTATTTCTTCTCACAACTCTGTTAAGCACATTATTTAGTTTACTTCCTCCTTCAGTAAGGAAAATGGCTAAAGAAGAGATTTGGTTTTACTCTTAACCTCAGGGACTATGTATACCTTCAAAATGGACATACCGATGTCTCCTTTGAGGAAGTCTGGTATGATGGTCATTTACAAATGTTTTGCTTACTGAATAAAGCAGGAGTGGTGTGCTGTCCTCTGAATAGCTTTTTGTTCTGTTTTGTTTGTTTTCTGCAATTGCTTCCTCCACATGCACTGATAAATTATAGTAGAAATGTTGATGTTATGTTTGCACTGACAGAGTCCTTTTGTCACGGGATAAGGGCATGGGAAGTCAAGAATACTATTAATTCTAAAGTTGCACTTCTGTAGCCTTTTCATTTTTGAAATTAGTTTTTAGTGTGACATAATTTCTCCATTGCTGCAAGAAGAGACCGAGAAATTGCTGTTTTTGCTTGTCCCTGTGGCCCAAGGTCGTTTCCCAGACTATGGGACCCAGTTTGGATTGTTCTGTAAGCAGCACAAATGTTAACCAAATAATAACTCGTACAATGGCTCATGTTAGGATAGATGGAAGGGAAGAAGCTGATGCCTGGTTGTTGTGATTTCATCTCTAACTCATCCTAAAACCATTCAACGTAGTTTGGAGCTAAGGTCCCAGTGCAAAGAGAGGTTTTTGGACGGGCATGATTAACCACCTTGCAATACAAAGTCAGAGAGCACAAGTATCAGCGTTGCTGGGTGAGATTCTACACAGTTGGGAGTGGAAATAACACTCAAAGTATCAACTTACTAGCAAGACCAGGGCAGCATTTGCCTGCACCTTCCTTCACGGGCTTTCGTTCCTTTACTTCTTTCCTCCTACTGTCTATGCACTAGGAGCTGTTCCTCTGTCGAAGGGGCTTATGGTCATACGAATTTGGGGGGCTGCGTATACCAAGCTCTTCTTGAGTATTGAGGGTGTGCAGCAGGGCGTCAAAGGTTGAGGAGTTCTGTGTAAAGAATTTGGCCACTTTGTTCAGTTCAACTTTTCCCATAGCTATTTAATGCTAACACACTTTTGTTTTATTTAAATCGTATGACATTTACATGAATAGTACAGTAGGGAATTTCTTCTGATAAATAAAAGTAGTAACCAAGAGCAAGGGAATTTTAAACTGTGCTTTTCTTCTACTGGGTTGGGTAGGTGATCAAAATATTCCAGGTTCTGTTTTCTCTATTGGTGAGATGAGGACTCTAATTGCAGTGGCAAATGCGGAGTAAGCCGGTACGTCTTCCCTGCCCAGTTCCTGCAAGTCTCCGAGTTTGTCCATCTTGCTACCTCCCTCCTCTGCTCCCATGCTGGGGACCTCCTGCCCTTGGTGGCACCAACTCAGAGCGGAGATGAGACACCCTGCTGTTCTCTGTGTCTCCTCAATGCTCTGATCCGGGCATCGAAAGTGGGCTTTGGAGGCCTGACTGTTAAGATGATATGTTACTCATTTGTTTCTTCATTTATAGATTCACTCCAAGTTTTCCAAATTTGTTTTCGTTATTTATCTTTGGAACATCTCTATCTATTTCCTCCTGTTCCTTTCAAGTCACAACACTTAAACATTTCTGTTTATAAGCATCTATTAGTTGAAGTGCACTGCCTGTAGGAACAGGCAGACTCTCTAATTTTACCCCTCAGTCCAATCCAAGTCTATTTCTCCCCTCGTGAGTTCCTAGTGGGTGTTACTCGCGGCTCCTTGATCTTCCTTACTTGGCCTCTAGAGTCTCTGCGGGAGAGGGGTAGAGCACCACGGACGGATTTTAACAGCCCTGGAAGAGGCTGTCATTCCATGGGCAACAACTCAGGCTCACAGCACACATGATTGTCAGGAAGATGGTCTAACTATTTGCCACTGAAGGAGGGAACAGGCCTCCTGAACAACCCTCCAAGCAGCTGGTGCCAAGCATCTTTAATCTGTGAAGGGCTGCGAAGGTTGCATTTAAGTTATTTTGGTTGGACTTTCAATTTGCTAGCAGAATTCAAAAGAGAGGTAAAATGTACTTGACAGTGCCCTTCCCTGTTTCCACAAACATAGATAGATATTGCTAAACAAAGGAATTTACCAAGAAGACAAATGCAACAAGCCACACCAAGATTACTCATTAGCTAGGAAGATGAATAATGGAGAGCACACAAATGTTTGTAAAACATACACAATTCTCTGAAACAATCTTTGTTATGCAAACAATGAGCACACTGTACTTGCATTTTATTCAAATTTTAGTGAACAGTTTTGACTTTGAAAATCTTTTCTTATCATTTTTTATTATAAAACCAATATTTTTAGCTTCTTAACCAATTCCCTGAGCAGCAACACATTTCAAAACCCTTCCAAATGGGGCATTTCATTTGCTATATGTGCCATATTGAATTGTTAGAAGATGATTTTGTAATGAGCCCCAAAGATTTAATATTTTCATTAAGAGAAAAAAGTTTTCAAAGTCATCACCTTTTGGAATATACAAAACTACTTCTAGCTTCAGAGAAATAAAAGGAACACCATATTATAAGTATTTTCATTAAGCAAAAATATGCAGGAGAACATCCTTTTCTCTCACAGTGCTATAATTGCTAGTACTTAGAAGAGTAATTACATGGGAAAATTGGGGTTTGGGTTTTTAAGGGAATGTATTTTTTTCACTCAAGGTCCAGATTGATTTTAATGACCACTCGTGTAGTTGCTTTCAACAGGAGTTGAAATAATGATGCTTACAGAATTTTTGTTTGACATTTTCCTTGGCTCTTCCTTTTGAGTTTCTTCTCTTCCTAGTCTTTACCTATTATCTCCAAACTCCTTCCTATATTCTGTTTCCAGACCTCTTGACTAAAACACAATGGATTTTCCTCCAATAAGTATCCTTCTATTCTAGGTTCATCCACAGAGGTTAAAAAATAAAACCACCAAAACTAGAAGAAAGGCAGAGTATATGTGATTTTGTATAGTGCAATATATTGACTAAAGTGGATTTTGCTTACTCTTTTTTTTCTTAGTCTGTTCATATGTTGGACATAGAAAGGCCAAAATATTTTATTTCTAGATCACTTACCTTTTGTGCTCATTATCACCATGTTTTGTTCATGTGGGCGGACAGGGTTGGAAATGTTGCAGCCATTTTAAGGCCAAGCTGTAGAGTTGACCCCTCCCCTCTCCCACTAGTCACTGTGGCTCATGCGGGGGCGATATAGGCATTCACACGTGCTGTTAGTTCATCAGTGCCGTCACGAAGAGACTTACCCTGAGGCCTGACATTTTACTTTTAGTAATCAATTGTTTTTACCAGGATTAATCTTTCTGTAATCCATGCTGGAAAAAAAAGTTAAATTCCCTTGGGAAGTCTAACCCTTCAACGAGAAGGAGAAAGAAGCATCTATTTTATTCTTCACTTTAACCTTGAATACAACGTGCATTTCCCTCATTTATTCTGTTTTATGTTATCTACTTCTTCCTGCTAGATAAGTTTTTCAAGATAAGACCAAAATGTGATAGTTTTTACTCACGAGTTCTGAATACAGGCAGAATGCCAATGATCATTTATATAGTGGTAATCCTCTAAATGGACACATCTTAATTAGTAATTCAATTTTTAGATCATCTTTGACCTGTCAGAAAAATCTAAGTATTTGTTATGTTATTTTATCCTTTAATATCCAAAATTTAACAATTAAAAGGAATATCCTTTCACAAGTAATTGGTTCAAAATTGGGAAGTTAATAGTGGTTAGATGTGGGAAATTTTAGGTAATGGGAATGTTAAAGATCATAAAGAAATAGTATCAAAACAAAGCAGTAATTCATGAGAGAAAAACAATTGAACGCATTTTGTGCCTGTAAATTACTTTAGAAAATGTAGAATTCTTTGTCATAAGCAAAATATTAAGTATTCATTATACAATGCTACTTATCAACTGTAATCAGCAATCTATAAAAGTGTTGTGAAATGATCAGAACATGTTAATTACCCAGCCAATTTCACTAAAATGAAGTGTAGCATATTAAATTAAGTTTAATTTCGACCAACTTACATGTAATCATTTAACTTTAAGGAGTTTCCACCAAACAGATTTTACAACGCAGTTAGTCACTCATCTGACGGTAACACAGAGGCAATTTTTTGGAGGAAGTCAATGTTTTGAGTTTTCTTAGATTCATGTATGAGCACCAACTGGGAACCAGGCCCCATGCCAGGGGCAGCTTCTACAGAGCAGCTCACACGGAGGAAGGAAGGAACCTGCTCATCTCGGAACTTCGGCTCTCCGCCCAGACAGCCCTCCTCCTGCCGACCCTGACTGCCCCCTGCATCAGGTTCCGCAGTAACTGCTGCGTCAGCGCTGGCATGCTTCCTCTGAAGGACTGATCCCCACTTGCTCATCTGCTATTATATTAGATCTCTGCACTGCAAGTTTTCTGAAGGCTGTTTACAAGTCTCCAGTGTCTAAAACATATTAGATGCCCAATGAAGTGAATGAAAGAGAAGAGTAAAACTTAAGGTAGCATGAACTTCTATAACAGTTAAATCCTGTGATTTTGGTGCATTAAAATAAATAGGAGCTTTTTCCTCTATGATGTAAAGTACAGTTAGAGTGAAACAATCAGCCAGTCTTAAGAACACAAATCGTGTAGACCCATCTAGATACAAGAGTACATATTAATGCATGTTATATGTACATATTAACACATGCCGTGGATTACTATAGACTAAATGTTTGTGTCCCTCCTGCCCCCAGATTCCTGTGTCGATACCCTATCCCCAATGTGATGATGGTATTTGGAGGTGAGGCCTTTGGGAGATAATTAGGTCATAAATTTCTGGTGTTTATAACCCAGCCAGTCTATGGTCTTTTTGTTATAGCAGCCCAAACAGAAAATACCATATTACCACATGTTACAGAGGTAAATATTCAGAGCTGAGGAAGCACAGGGATGGATCAACTCACTCTGCCTAGGGGAAAACAGAGGACATTTGATTTGGGCCTTAAATAACAAATTAGAGTCTTCCAGGCAATGAGCATTCGATTTAAAGCACTGAAAACAATCTAAAGTGCTAAAAGTGTGATAAAAATGATAAAATAAAGGGCTTGTAGACTTAGCATTTCAACTCTGAGAGATCATCAAAGCCCTGCTTATGGGCAGATCACTCCAAAATTGGTATCATTGAGCCATCTAGAATCTTGTTCCCGTTTTTCCCCTTTAAATTAAAAAGCAATCTTCCTGACAGCATTGCAGTCCCTTCTCTTTTTTTTTCTATTTGGAAAGCAAACTGCAAATTTGGATATGGTGGGACGGTCCATTGGAGAGTCACAGAAGTTGATCTGGGCAGGTTTTGGTGCTCCAGTTGTGAATGGGAAGCACACTGACTGGCTGGGGGCGGGAGGAGCAGGGGCCAGGGGACATGATGGTCATGGCAGGAAGAAGGCATTGGTAGTAGTAGTTGTGCAGGCTAGGCACAGGGGAATTTCTGGGAACCCAGCTTTTGGTGGTAAATGATGAACTCACACCTGGCCAGCACGTAGCAATTGTATGGCAGTGGACTGTGTCTGTGGGAGAGGAGGACAGCCTGTCCCTTATCCACTTGTGCTGCTTTGGCTCTCAGCAAATAAAAGGACATGTTAACACCTTGAATGACAACTGGAATTTTGCAGAATCTATAGCTTTGTTATATAATTTGCACACTGACTGCATGCAATTTTTCCTATTGGGTAAGCCTCAATCTGTACCAATAGGTTGAGGATGTATTTAAGTGAGGAACACTAGGCTTCTTATGGTAGTACGTTTTGCCTTGATTGAGTTGAAACACATTGTATCGTGACCTCAGTCCTCCTATTAGAAGAGATTCATCATGGTGTTTACAGACACTGCAAACACAACCACAACCGAAGTACAGTTACAGTAAAACGATCAGCTGGCCCATAAGGACTTTTGAATGCATATTCTTCACGCATTTGTTTATTCATTTAGTTATATTTTCAGATTCTAGTCATGTGTCTTTATTTTTCCTGTTCAGCACTTTGCCAGCTTTTAAATAAAAGTAAGCATAGGAAGTAGCCCTTCAAGAGGATTCAGTCTAATGCCTTTGAGACACTATGGGCGATTATAGAGTTGGTAGTTAGAAAACATTTTAGCCAGAATGTATTTGTGAGCACACGTGGAACCAGTCCACAGGGATTTCGGTGCCCCTCTGACAGCAAATAATGCAAAATGTCCTCTGGTGCCACAAGCTGCCAGAAACAAGGGTGTGCTAGGAGTTGCTTTGAAGTTAATGGTTGATGTGGACTAGTGAATTCTGGGTTTTGATTAAGACACATTAAAAAAAGAGAAATTCCATTGAATATATACCTATATATTTTACTGCTTTATATTGGTATAATGTAAAACTGCACAAATCAATTTTTTTACAACTATAAAATGTTCATTAAATTTACTATTAATGCATCAAATGAATCTATTGAGGCAAACACTCATAATGTCAGTTCTGGCAAAACATAAAGAGAGGCACACCTCACTCAGAAAAACATACCAATTACTAAAGAATGTGTTTTTTTTTTTCATCTGAATAGGGTCATTAGCAAGTCCTGAAATTTTAACCGACTTTGGTGTTTGATACACCTTAGACCAAAACAGAACCCAACTGTGTAGTGTATAGTGACATGTCTTTCATAGAGAATTTAGTGCAAATGCTAAAAAGAAGTCTTCTTTCCTCTGTGACTTAAGTTAAATGTTAGAGCAGCTCACTCTTCATTCCTGTCTGAGTGTGCACGGCACCGGCCAGCCGCCCTCCTGCACCTGTATGGTGCACCTGTACGGTGCGCCCAGCAACACCGGGACGTGCTCCTCAATGGTCGCTCATTGCCCACCATTGCCGTTCAGCACTGCATGCTGTGGACATTCCTGCTTTCAACAAAGGTGTCATTTTAGCTTTGCCTTCATCATCGGTCTGAAAACTTGGAGCAGCTCATCTGACCAGGACCTTCGGTTTCTCTTTGAGATTGTCATTTTAGGTTTGCCTGTCGATTTGCTACTTTTGGCCATGTTAGGTTAACATTCCACCTGGACTTCTCTTCCCCTAAGAGGCCGTTACCTCTTTCTCACATTTTCCATCTGGTGAGCAGACCCTGGGCAAGTTCGTCTCTTTGCACTATGATTTGACATTGCTAGACTGTTTTCAATCGCCTTAGGAATTTTAGGTTTTGTAATCATGGAAATAGCAAAAGATGAGGTGATTAAGTGATAATGAAAATGTAATTATTTTTACAAAGAAGGTGTCCATACTTATAACCTTGAGCTCTGTTTAAAGTAGGCTTGATGAAGACGGAAGACCGCCATGATTTTTCAGGATGCAGTACAGTGGCAATGAGGTACACAAGTCTCTTGAAGTGCTTACATAGAACTCCAAAGTAAACCAGCATTTTGCTTCCACATTCCTTTCCACTACACGATGGCTCTGAATAAATAACTGCTGCCTATGAAGTGAAATTGTGAAATTGTGTTCTCTGCTTGCTCACTCTGGGAGGTTTCTTGCTGCAATCAAAGGAGTTATTCAAGATACATATCAAAGTTACTGGCTTGAGATGAACTGGCGTGAACTGTGACCCAAGGATCATGAGGGACTTACCACTGCCTTCATGTCACTGCAATGTCACAGGGAAGCGTTTATCAGTGCCTGCAGGTCAAAAGCTGGAGGCAGGAGAAATCATAAACCCCTCCCCCCTCTGCATGTCAGCAGTCTCCCTGGCAACACATTTTCTCTCTGGCCTTTGGAAATTGTTATTGAGTAGAAACAATTTGGGTTGCTTTAGCAATGCAAGTGACTGAAACCAAGGCCAAGACATAATTATTTTTCTTCATGGTTTGAAAAAACCTCTCCCACAAATGTAAGTTAGTCATTAATTGATCATTTCACTCACACTTGATGCATTGTATAGCTGAAGTCCTACAAGCTGAACTTGAAAATGCCTTGGAAAGCCAAGTGACTTTCAGGAAAAGGGACAATTCAAAATTCATTATGAGAACCAATTGTAAAAAAAAATCAAGAATTAAGTATGGGCATTTTTCTGCTTGGTTTTTCTGTTAAATGGAAGGAGCCATACTCTTGGAGTAGTGCAGCACTACAGGTATTTCACATTTTTAAAGGAACAGAAGTTTGCTGAGACTCTGTAAATAGTAAACTTGAAATTACTTATTAAAAATGTACTGTGTACCATATGATCTCACCTTTAAGTGGAACCTAGTCAACAAAACAAACAAGCAAGCAAAATAGAACCAGAGACATTGAAATTAAGAACAATTCGACAGTAAACAAAGGGGAGAAGGGAGGGGGTTGTGGGAGGACACCGGGAAGGGTTTTCAGGAGCTACTGTAAAGGACTTGTGGACAAAACAAAGGGGTGGGAGAAGGGGAGGGAAGTGGGGGTGGCTGGGGTGGGAGGGGTGGTGGGGGTAAATGCAGACAACTGTACTTGAACAACAATAAAATAATTTTTAAAAATGTACGGTATCAACCAGTTTTTCCTGCAGGTTGAAGGTAAAAGGAGGATATGTTTTCAATTACATGATCACTTCCACAATCCTTGCCAGCTAATGGGTGC
>PVKM010026264.1:0-19447 GCA_004027735.1 Carollia perspicillata | reverse complement strand
CATGCAGACCAGAGCATTTCAGCATGTTTGAAATAGACAGCTTGGTTTAGCTGTTTTTCTCTGGCTGACATTCTGGGCTACCTCATAGGTTGCATGCTCTAGGCTCAAACCCCTTTTTAGGTGAGTTGCCTCAACGGTCACTACAGGTCCTGGCAGGAGACTGATTCTGATCCTGGCAGTTTGCTCCAGAGAGAGTATTGGATGAGAAAACCATCTTAGCAAAAGCAGATTTCTTGGGAAGTCACTCATTCCTACACCCCACCCCTACCCTTGCAATGATGAATGCTCTCAAAAGATCAGATCCATGGTGACATCACTGCTTTAGCAGGACTCACAGCACAGCTGGCCCACTGTATTCAGACTGTAGGTTGTTAACATTGTTTACAGAGATTCAAGCCCTCTAGAAGCATCATAACTTAGGCTGCCAGTTGGATTTGGCTCAGTGGTGTATGTGGTTTGTGGGAGATGTTTATACTATGGTGCCTACATCGGACTGCATCCAAGATTTCTCCTTTGAGGAGTTTATTCCATTTCGTAACCATCCCTTTGCTTTTTTTTCTATTTAATTGGGGCCTGCGTTTTCCAAACAGTCCAGTTTTCCTCTTTGTTTGGCAAGATGCTTATACTTTCTTCTAAAGCAAAGGACTATTCTTTGTCCTAAAAGAGAGAGTAAGATAGATTCTCATCACATCACACAGGCCAACTCAAAAACCCAAGGGAGGGGAAGGAGGAGCAGAACCATCTATTTCACAACATACCCAATGGGCCTCATGAACCACATGCACCATGACCTTGGCCCACTGAATGTGTTTTACCTGTTTAAAGTTCCAGTTTTTTGTTTTCTCTTGACTTTTATTTTTATCTTGACTTTTTAAACTTCAGAATAAACTCTGCTATGGACTGAATGCTTGTGTCCTCCCAAATTCATACATTGAAGCCCTAAAGCTCACTGTGACAGTATTTGGAGGAGGGGCCTTTAGGAGGCCTTGGATGATGATGGTGGGGTGCTCAAGAATGGTCTTAGTCCCTTACAAGGAGAGATACAAGGGACATGATCTCTCTCTACCATGTGAGGACACAGCAAGAAGTTGACTATAGTCTGAAAGCCAGAAAGAGGGTTCTCATCAGACATGGGATCTGCCAGCACCTTCACCTTGGACTTTCCAGCCTCCAGAACTGTGAGCAATAAATATCTGTTGTTTATAAGCTGTCCAGTCTATGGCAATTTGTTAAAGTAGCCCAAGCTAATTAAGTTAACCTCCCACAAGTATTGGTTGTATTTGAAGAAAATGAAAGAGGTAAATTCATGCTAAAGACACCTGCCAAAGCACCTCCCAGAGAGACTGATTATTTCTATCAATTCCATCTCTACGAGGGGTGGCGGGAGGCATCATACAGTGAGAATCCCCTAGCAGGATGGGAATGTGTCAAAGTCGGGTTTCTATCTTTAATAAAGACAAAGATACCAGTGGGACTGTTTGTAACTGAGGTGGCTACATGTAGAGAAGGCAGAACTTGATGGCTCCTGTGGGGAAATGAGCCCTCGAACCACCCATGTTTCACCCAAACCTTGCTCCTCATTGTGAATTTGCCTCAACCATGGTTGGGGCAGCTGATCTGGTCCCTCCCTGGTTCAGGGGACACACGCTGCTCCCAGGGCCTGCAATGGAGGGGGTCCATTAGCCTCAAGGTCCCCAGTGCATGAGGAAACTCATGAAGGATTTTGACATGAAATTTTATTTTTATCAACTGTTTTCCCCAATTTAATGTATATGACCATTATTTTTGTGGAGAAAAAATATAATTTTACCAGCGAGAGATACAATGTCATTCTTACCACCACCTCCCCTCTCCTCAACTCTCTGTTCGACTGCCAATAGGATGTCTCCAGGTCAATGTGATGCACCAGCCAGTAAGGAGTTTTGCTGGAAACGGCCTCCCAGCTGAGTATCAGAGGAGTAAGGATGACGACTTGGCTGGTAAGGGGAGACAGGAACCTGGGATATTTACCAAAACGTTTGTGAAAAAAACAAACTAGTAAGTATGTTGAAAAATGGACAAAATTGTGTCCCTTTCTTGATTATTACAGGGCATTTAGGGTTCTTTCATAGTTAAAATTTTATTAGACAATAGGAGGACTCAGAAAGACTAAAAAGAAAGTCACAAGAGAGCGTGAAGAATTAATCAGGGAAAAGCATAGAGGGAAGGCTGTAGCGAATAAGAGCATAGACAATTTCTCTCATGGCATCAATGGTCAATCTCTTGGTGCTTCAGCCTTTCTCAAAGCCACCTATTATTTCATCATCCCAGAATCCATTTCTTAAGAAATATTCAGGTTTTTAATTATTGCCTTATATAGAGTCAGCTGTGCATCTCCTGTGCTCTGTCCTGTCCTCTTTCCCCCAAATGCTGCTTGAAATGGCAGCCCAGGGTGTAGGGTATTGGATGTTCTCTGAGTTACCAGGAGTTCTGGGCTGTAAATATATCATAAATGTACTGCATCATTCATGAATTATTCATTTTCTCTTGTGCTTTCTATAGAACACTATGCATCAAAATCGAGTCCAACGTATTCAAATCTTAGGTGGTTTCAGATCATTAAAATAGCTGGTTATTCAGCCTTGTAGAAAGGTTTTCTTTAAAAAATCTATGTCGCTATAAAAATTCTTACCAGCTGGAAGAAGTACAGTCCTCCTTACAGGTACCAAAGCCATGGAGAACACCAGCGGCTTAGAGAGCTCGAGTCCTAATGTAATGGGTATATATTTCAACTCTTGACATTGAAGATAGTGCTTTCTCATAATGTGCACCCTTTTCAGTCTTTGGGCTTATAGCCCAGTTCTATGGGCTGAAAAGATATTTTCTCCTCTTCCACAAATGGAACACAGACTGCCCCAAACTTACGAAGTTCCCAACTTATTAAATTCCAAAGCTTCCTTCAGAAGTTGTTTGGATGGAACAAATTAGACGCCTATTCCTCAAGAAACATGAGGAGTAGTTCTGTCCCCAGGAGAGCTCACACCCTATTAACCCATAAGTACCAGAAAGATGGACCTAATGCTAACCTAGAACATGATGAACCAATACCAGCATACTTCTATGGAAAACCATGTTTTGTATTTGAACTTGGGATGGGAAGAACGGATCTCTTGACATTGCTTCTTGGTTCCTGTCATCCTCAGATGTTATATCACATACGTCTGAGGCTGTTGCAGCCAGGCCAGGACTTGGAAAGTGGGGAGCCAGCAGGGAGAAGGTCAGTGTATTTCGGTGCATCCACATGGAGGGGCCATTCTTAATTCTAGGGGTCTTTGAATTCAAAATCATGTTTCTTGCATATGTGCACATAAAACATATTTTCTAGCAGGATAAGCTTTTCCTTTCATTAGATTCTCAAATGGATCTCAGACCCTGAAACTAAAAAAAAAATTATGAACCACCACTCTAGTGGACATAAACAATGAACCGGACGAGACCTCTTGCAGGCACGTGCCCTCAGCACCGTTCCTCCATTTTCAGCAACCTACCAAGACATTTAGAGTAAGTGAAAAGATTCTGCCCTCTGGGCTCCACTAACATCTTATTTTTAAATTAAAGTTATTTTCCTTTCTGATACACTAGGAAACAGGACTTTCTGTTCTGGACACAGTTTTTAATAGTTCTTTCTGCCTATAAAAACGTGAAAGCAAACTCAGAATTGAAATTTGTATCAACTCCCCCCTGACCCTCTCTCTCAGGGCATAAATCATAGGAAGGTTTGATACACAGAGAACTCAGATAAGATCCATCTGTATTTCAATGGAACATGTTCTCGAGACTTCTGTGATTTGTGTGTCACGGTGGTTTGGTGTTGGAGCGTGTCTGCTCTGCCAGTGGGAGTCTGTGTGGTGTCCTGAGCTCTGTAGGGTGGGAAAAAGGCGGAACTGAGAAAGCAAGCACTCCAGGTAGCCTGAGTCAGTGCTGCATAACTGGAGACTCCACCTGTTCATTCATTCACTCATTCATCCTGTTTAGTTACAGAGCCCCTGTTATATGTGGAGAATTATGCTGGGTCCTGAGGGGTGCCAAGAAGAAAAGATCTGATTCTTTTCCTTAAGAAACAATGTCATAGAAAGATAGACATGCAAACAATTACAAATTAAATGCAATTGCCACAGAGTAGGTATATACATTCAAGCAAGGGAAGCAAGAAAATAAAACCACTTAATTCAGTTGCATGGGCGTGGTGGTCGTAGTGTGAGATTCTATTCTGAAAAGAGATACATCAAAGCCAGGCATATGCCAGTTTTAGTCCCAGGGCAAAATGCTGGGGTTGACCAGACCACTTCTAGGGTGGGCTAGAGAATTATACTTGGGAGAGTAAATAGAGGTTTTCTCAGATTTTTTGCTTTGGACTTTTGTAGGAATTATGTTTGCTCGTGTCAGGGGTAGATATAAATCAGAGGACTTTTTAAAAGCTAACAATGACTGAGCACCTGCTGTGTGTGCTAAGTACCATACATAGATTTAACCTCACAACAGCCTCATAAGGCAATTACTATCACTGCCCTCTGGATTAAGAAACAGAACCAATAGGATGTAAGCTCTCCCTCTCTGTCTATAACACGTGTGTGACTATTGGCTTATTGAGGCAGTCTCCCCTGAGAAACTTGGCATTGTGGAAAGACAAACATGCGCCAGTGATTCTTTTCAGGGATATTCCCTTGCTCACGACAGTCTGATTGGCTGGTGCCTTGGCCCTGTTTGGGGTTAAATATTTGAATCTCAACCCTGACTCATCCCCTTACCCATCCAATACACTGAGAGATAAACATCTTCACTTACTGGCCTCAGTCTCGTTCTCAGTGAAATGAGGGGTGAGAATAGTGCCCTGCTTGCTGATACAACGTGAGGATTAAATGAGAGAGCGTAGCCTTGGCCACGTGGCTCAGCTGGTTGGAATGTTGTTCCATGCACTGAAAGGCTGGTGTTTCGATTCCCAGTCAGGTCTTTCAATGCCTGCGTTGTGGGTTTGATCCCCAACTAGGAGGCAGCCAATCGATGTTTCTTTCTCACATTGCTGTTTCTCCCTCTCTCTTCCTTCCTCACTCTCTAAAAATAAAATAAAATAAGTAAGTGAGAGAGTGTAAATTAAGTGCCTGGCATAGCTATCCTTACAAGGCACTTAGCACTGTGCATAGAGTAAGTGCTTTCTAAAGATGAGGCCCATCACCTCATTGTTATTTAGTGCTTATTGACATCCTCTAGGAAACCCTTTGCTGACTGAACAGTGAAAACAAATGATCTCTATCTGCTAACTCAGAAATTCGGCAAATCTATGGCAGACATATTTCCATGACTCCAATACCAGAAATTGATGTGCTGTCAGAGATTCCCTTTAGAAGGAAATCTTTTCTTGGGATGCAGCTGGTGCCTTTCCATTGCTAATGGAATAATTTCATACGCATTTGCATGTTAGGCAGAGTCGCCCATTAGAAGACTCATTGTACAATATGTTGTCCGTGTTCCAAGAGGGCAGGCTCAGGGATACCCTGATTGTGTCCAGAAGGTTTGGGATATTTATACGGAACTATGTCATCATCATTAAATCAGGAAATTTTCAGCCAGGAAAAAAGAATTCAAATCCTTCTTGGCATATACTTTTAGCACTGTAATTTGCACACCTCAATCCTGACCCTCTGTGGCTATCCCTGAGCCTCCAGCTTGCCCCAGGGATGGGCAGCATCCCCACCCACGACTCCCTGCTGCCCGTGCCATTCCTGGTGTCCGCGTTTCCTGGTGGAATGATTCTCTCTTATTTAGGTGTCCCCCTTTTATCCATATAATTGTCCCCAAAGAAATAAATTATCTAATTATTATATAATAGAATATTATGAATATTTATAATTATTAATTATAATATGGATATAATAATATGAACTCTAATTATTATAGAGTTCATCTAATTAGATATTATAGAGTTAATATCTAATTATTATTACTATTCATAGCCCAAGTAAGGACCCTAAACAAACTCCCTCCCTTGTGACAGTTTTTAGAGCATGTTTCCCCCAAATACGGTACCTTGACAGACAGAATGTTTAAAGCTGAAGGAATCTGAGAAGCAATATATGTAGGAAAAGCTTTCCTCATTTTCCCCTGAGGCAGGACATAAAACTTTATGTAGGATGCTCTCCCTATATCCAGAGAAAGGCAACAAACAAACTTCACTGTTTCCCCAAGTTTACTACACTTTGCTCACGCTTCTTCATTCCATCACATTTCCCCGCAACGCTCCTCTCTTTGTTAACCCTAGCATAAAACACTCAGGTCTGAGCGCTTCTTTGGGTCTTTGTTTCCTCATGGAGGTTTTCATGTCATGTAAAAATCATGTTAAATGAATTGATATGCTTTCCCTTTGTCAAACTGCCTTTTATTATAGGTGTCCCAACCAAGAATTTTGAAGGCTACAGAGTGAAGATGTTTTTCTTCTCCTACACTTGCTTTTCTCACATTCCTGAGATGTCTTAGAAATTTATCTTCAACCAGTTCATTGTCTCCCACACTGAACACAATTCCTCATCAAAACTTTTGAGGTCTAATATGTTTCATAATTCTAATGTTTCATAATTTAGAATTGCCTGGCTTTTAGGCAGGTAACATTGGACACAGACTGTATTTTAAGTAACATACCCAGCAGGGTCTGGGGAAGCACCCCATAATCAAACACACGTATACTGTAGTATCAAAACATAAGAATAGTCAACCAAGAGGCAGATGATCTTGTATCCTATCTGGTCAGATTTTACAACAGCGTGAGTTCTGCACAAATGTATAAGAAAACATTTTCTTTCAGAGCTTTTGGACTTCGAAATTGTAGTTCTAGGATTATGAACTTGCAATAACAGTTTGATTCATAAACTAACTTTGCAAGAGAAAGAATTCTTCCATTTTATGACTCTTTCCAAATGAATGGTGTCTGTATGGCCTTGCACTCAGCCACCGGGGAAGTAGTAGAAGAAAGTGGTTGTACAGACTGATTGACTTGATTGGCAACCTTGGAAAAAACAGACTGGGCATGCTCCACTCAGCCCTATTGATTTTACTCTTGGCGGGGGGGAGCCCAGTACTCTGCTTTATTAGGACTTGGCCCTCTGCCTAACTTAGTCATGATCCATATTTCAACCTCAGAATTTATTTAGTCTCATTATTATTAATGAAGATGATATTTTGATCTTCACCTTGCCACCCTTTGTTTTGTTTCTCAAGTGGTTAAGAATTCGGGCAAGAAGGAACCTGACCCTTCAGGGATTCCGCCGGTGTTTGGCCCTTGACTGGAAGTGTTGAAATGTTAAAACACTGGAATTTTGGCTGAGAACAACGTACCTGTGGGGAGGGTTTGGGGGAAGCCGTGACCTAGGGCTTTGGGGCCTAGATTTCGATGTGCAGGCGAAGCCTTTGACTTTGGTGGTTTGTAAAGATTTCTTCAACCACAATAGCAAGGGCTAGTGGTCTTAAGGAACCCACAAGGTGTTTACTGTATTTTGCCAGGTATAATGTGCACCTTTGTTGCCCAAATTTTTTTGGGGGGGAAAATAAAGATGTACATTATACATGGGTATAATGATTACATACTATGGGTATAATAATCCCCATGTATAATGCACACAAAAATGTGGGTATGCATTATACACAGCAAAATACAGTAACCTCTGCTCTAAGAGGTCCAGGTGGGATATCAGGTACATGTATCCCCAGCCCGGACTGAGCACTTCCACTTTACACTGTCCTAGGCTTGTGCTTTGGGCATACTTCTCCATAGCTCAATGCACCACTTTATTTGCTTATATACGAGGATTTGCCTATCTCAAGTACACTTCGGTCCGTTGAGACCTAGCATCCTTGTATCCCACTGTTTTGTGTGGTGCCTGACATTTAGTAAACACTCAATAAACGATGCTGAATGAATGAAGAAGCACTGTATGCAGGCTCTAAAACAAGACTTTTACCCTGGCCACACACACCATGTAGTTCACTCTTCATAAGCTGAGACCCTGCAGGGCAAAGGAGATCAGAGCACCAAGACTGGGTGCTGTAATCTAATTTTATTGCCTACCGCCTTGGCCCTAGGAACTGGGAGATTAATGTAATATTATTGAAAGAAAGAGAAGAGAGAAAGAGAGGCAGAGAAGGAGGGAGGAAGACCAGGTCATGGACTTCCAGGACTGGACACACATCTACCTGTTGGGAGGCACTTTCTCTCCTTCCTCACAGCTAAGGTAGAGGAGAAAAAATGATTCGAAATGATGTCTAGCCCATCGAATGTTATTTTTAAAAGGAACAATGTAGAATGTGGAAGAGAGGCTGAGAACAGGTGTGAGAGTGTGTGTGAGAGAGAAGCGAGCAAGCTTGCAAGTGAGGAGGGCAACTTACATGAGAAAAACAGAAGCTGCGTGTGTGTGAGAGATGGAGACAGAAACACAAGGGAAGAGGGCAGGAAGGAGAGTGGGGAGGGAGGGAGAAAGGAAAAGACCTAATTCATACAGTGCCTAGTATGAAAACAGGAGTTTTCTCATTATCAGTAGAAGCAGTAGAAGCTCTCAAAACAAAAGAAAACAAAACGAAGCAACGACTTCATAAAGTTTAAAACACAAACATCCCAGCTGCCTTTGGATGTAAGATGTGTCACATTCATCTCACCAGGGAGCCATGGCAATAAGACATTGTTGGTCCACTGGCAGTTTTGCCCGTAGACCTTGACCAAGGGGCCTTGTGCCTCAGGACAGCTTGTTTCTTGAATTTTCTTTCTTTCTTTATTTACATTCATTGGGATGACATTGGTTAATAAAATTATATAGGTTTCAGGTGTATAGTTCTAGAATACGTTATCTCTATATTGTGTTACGTGTTCACCATCCCAAGTCAAGACTCCTTTCACCATCATTTATTCCCCTTTTACCCACTTTTTACCTTCTTCGCCCTTCCCCACCCCACCTTCCCTCTGGTAATCACCATACTGCTGCCTGTGCTATGAGGTTTTTTTTGTCTTTGCTTAATCCATTTACATTTTTTACCCAGCCCCACAACACCCCTCCCCTCTGACAGCTGTCGGTCTGTTCTCTGTATCTATGAGTCTGTTTCTTTTTTGTTTGTTAGTTTATTTTGTTTCTTACATTTCACATATAAGTGAAATATATGGTACTTGTCTTTCTCTGGTTGACTTATTTCACTTAGCATAATACTCTCTAGGTCCATCCATGCTGTTGCAAAGGGTAAGGTTTCCTTCGGTTTTCTTTTATAGCCCATTTCCACTGTGTAAATGTACCACAGCTTTTCACCCACTCCCCTACTGATGGGCAGTTGGGGCTGCTTCCCAATTTGGCTACTGTAAATAGGGGTGCATGTATCCTTTCAGATCAGTGTTTCAGGCTTCTTCAGATATATTTTCAGAAGCGGAATTGCTGGGTCAGTTCCATTATTGATTTTTGAGGTAACTCCATACTACTTTCCACAGTGGCTGCACAAATTTGTATTCCACCAGCAATGCACAAGGGTTCCCTTTTCTCCACATCCTCACCAGCACTTGTTGTTTGTTGAATTACTGATCATAGCCATTCCAACAGGTGTGAGGTAATACCTCACTGCAGTTTTAATATGCATCTCTCTGATGATTAGTGACATTGAACATCTTTTCATATGTCTATTGAACATCTGTATGTCCTCTTTGGAGACATGTCTATTCAGGTTTTTTGCCTATTTTTAAATTGGATTGGTTTTTTTTTTGTGTGTTGGGTTTTATAAATTCTTTACAAATTTTGGATATTACCCCTTGTTAGATGTATCACTGGTGAATATGTTCTCCTATTCTGTGGGTTGTCTTTTCATTTTGTTGATTGTTTCCTTTGGTAGGCAAAATCCTTGAATTTCTTTAAGTCTCCTTCTGGACTAGGACTGGCCTAGGCTAGCAATGTCATCTGGGAAGGTACAGCAAGCTTGCACTACATTCATGCCTTTGGGGACATCCTAGGATGTCAAGCCAGGCCTTCGTACCAGAGGGCAGCTTGGTGAGATGTTTCTTTCATGGGATCTTATGTGACTGGTCTACTGGAGTGATCCTGACAAGCTGATTTGGAGAAGCTCTGATTTTAATATAAAAAGGGTCCCCACACACACTTGGGGTAGCCTACCCACTAGTTCTGCTCTTCCATGATCATGTCATTCCAAAGAAAGAAGTAGAGTCTACCTAAGAAGTTAGGGAGGGAATTATTGAAATAAGTGGACACTTCTGGTCAAGGTTGTAGCATGGGTAACCACAGCTTACCTCCTCGCAAAACCTCAACCAAACTATAGAACAGACATCACTCGGAACTGTCAAAAATCTAGTTGAATGGAAATGTGATAACTATGGAATTAAAGAAACCACATCCATCCAGACTGGAAGAAGGAGCAGAGATGTGGAACAAGTTTGTCTCATATCCACATGTGGATAAAAATTTGAGAGGGATGTTTAGGGAGTGAGGAGTCCCAGCCCTACACCAGGTCCCCCAGCCCAGGGTTCCAGTGCCAGGAAGATAGGTCCCCATAACTTCTGGCTGTAAAAATTAACAGGAATTGAGTCAGTAGAAGAAATTTCTGAAGTCCCAAGCAGTCCCTCTTAAAGAACCCACACATGGACTTACTCAGACTCACTCCCTCTGAACTCCAGCATTAGAATAGTAGTTTGGAAGGCACCAGTGGCATAAAATGAGAAACCTAAGTGTCTGGCATCAAGGCTGGAGCTGGGGGACAGCTTTCTCCCAGACAGAAAGGCAGACAGAGGCCATTGTCCCTTTTCTGAACTCTCCCCCAACAGAGCCACAGAGCTGGCAGGCTAGTGCCATATCTGACTCCATCAACTTGACTAACACTTTTTCCTGGTTCGGGGGAGCCCAAAGACTGTCCCAATCAACTTACAGCCCACCAAAACGGCTTTCCCACATGAATGCCTGGTCTTGGCTCATGCTTCACAACTTCCTAAATCCTCTCAAACAAGCAACAGTCAGCCTCATTGAACCCCCAGGCTCTGTACCTCTTGCTGAGTGGACATAGGTCCAGCATTAGTAGCAGCCAGCCTAGATTCACAGCTGGCCTAGCCTGGAAATCTCCAAGTGCAGCACAAGTAGCAGCAATCCCAGGTTGCTTTATAGCTCAGGCAGGGTGGCCCCAGGCAAAACACAAGTGAGAGCTGACTTTGGCCTGAAGCACTCAGGAAACCCCAGAGCCTGGGCACCCAGTGGACAGTTACAGACCATGTTAGAGCACTGCCACCCTGCTCCCACACAGCTGATCCTCCACAGAGGGCAGAGGTTGGTGGTCAGTGGTCACAGCCAGTCCTTGCAGCTGACTGGCCTGGGTAAATTAGGTCCCTCCCATTGACCTGCCAACAGCAATCAAGGCTCAACTACAAGAGATGTGTGTACTTAGCCCACATGAAGGGTGTACGTTGAGTACCCTGCCTGAGTGATAAAGGAGGCTGTTCCACTAGACCCTACAAGACACTTACTAGATTAAGCCATACTATCAAGACAGGGAGCCGTGGCAGCTCTACTTAATACGTAGAAACAAACACAGGGAGGCTGCCAAAATGAGAAGACAAAGAAACATGGCCCTAATGAAAAATCATATCAAAACTACAGAAAAAGAACTACACACAATGGCGATAAGCAATCTATCAGATGCAGAGTCCAAATTACTGATTATAAGGATGCTTAAGGAAGTTAGTGAGGACCTCAACAGCATAAAAAGATCCAGTCAGAAATGAAGGATATACTAATGGAAATAAAGAACAATTTACAGAGAAACAACAGTAGAGTGAATGAAGCTGAGAATCAAACCAATGAGGTGGAACATAAGGAAGCAAAAAACAGACAACTAGAACAACAAGAAGTAAAAAAATTCAAAAAAAAAAGAAAGAAAGAAAAACAAGGATAGTGTAAGCAGCCTCTGGGACAACTTCAAGCATTCCAACATTTGCATTATAGGGGTATCAGAAGGAGAAAAGAAAGTTCAAGGAATTGGAAATCTATTTGAAAAATAATGAAATTATTTTCAATCCCCATTTTCATTAGGGAATGACTTCCCTAATTTGGTGAAGAAAATAGATATGTAAGTCCAGGAAGCACAGATAATTCAAAACAAGATGGATGCAAAGAGGCCCACTCCAAGATGCATCATAATTAAAGTGTCAAAAGTTAAAGATAGAGAATCTTAAAAGCATCAAGAGAAAAGTAGTTAGTCACCTGCAAGGGATTTCCCATAAGACTGTCAGCTGATTTCTCAGAAGAAACTTTGCAGGATAGACGGGACTGGCAAGAAATATTCAGTCATGAAAATCAGGGACCTACAGCCAAGATTACTCTACCTAGCAAAACTATCATTTAGAATCAAAGGGCAGATAAAGAGCTTGCAAGACAAGAAAAATACTGAAGGAATTCATTGTCACCAAACCATTATTATATGAAATGTTAAAGGGGCTTATTTAAGAAAAAGATCAAAATTATGAACAATAAAATAGCAAAAAATACAAATCTATCAATAATTGAATCTAAAAAACAAAGTAAGCAAACAAGAATAACAGAGACAGAATTATGGATACAGAGAGCATTTTGATGGTTGCCAAAGCATTTTGATGGTGGGAGGAAGGCATGCAGGAATGGATGAAAAAGTGAGGGGATTGAGCAGGACAAATAGGTAGTTACAGAATAGCCATGGGGATGTAAAGTATGGTATAGGAAATAGAGTAGCCAAAGAACTTATATACATGACCCATGGACCTGAACAATGGTGTGGGGATTGCCTGAGGGAGCTGGGGGTCCTGGGTAGAAGGGGGCGACAGAGTAAAAATTGGGACAACTGTAATAGCATAATCAATAAAATATAATTTAAAAAATAAATTAAATTAAAGACTTTTTAAAGAAGAAATAAATGGACTACAATTCCCAGAGGACATTGTAAGACTCTAAATGTATATACCCAGTTTGGGGCAAAAGGAATGCTGGAATTTTGCAGAGAAAATACTTGAATTGTGGAGCACTGTATATGTTAGATTAATCCTGGCCAGAGTGCAGTTGCTTTGGAATATAACATGAGAGCCAAATCAAAAAATTTCCCTAAAAATGGAGACAAAAAATTTCTGCTTCAGTCAATTAAATTATGGTCTCAATGAGTAGGAAGTGGGAACCATTAAGGATGGAAGAAAATAAATAAAAAAGAGGCTTTGGGTCAAGAGGGTGTTGTAGGTAGGTAAATGCAGTATTCACATTTTCCCACAACCACATGAAAATTAGAAATAGGCTAGAATAACCATCATTGAGGCCACCTGATATCTAGCTGGACTTATTCAAACTCACTTCCTCTGAGCTCCAGCCCTGGGGCAGCAACTCAAATGCACCAGAGATGTACAGGGAGGAACTGAATTATCTGGCATTAAGGCAAGAACTGGGGGCAGTTTTCTCCCAGACAGAAGTGCTGACAGAGGCACTTCTATTTAATTCCATTCTTTTGATGAGACCCTCACCCACAGAGCTGGCAGGCGGGTGCCACATGTGACTGTCCATCAACTTGGCTCATACTGTTTGCCTCACCCTGGCAATTACCTGAGACCCCTCCTCACCCAACTTGGGCAGGTAAAGCCAAGGATCTGCCTGAGATACTGTCTGAGGGCAGGGAAAGGATGTTTGATGTTAGTAATAGAGGAAAAACAAGACAAAACAAAAATGTATTTCTGATGGAATACTCCTGAGTCCTGCCCATTACTATTCTTTGAATAGTTGCATTCTTTGAATACATTACTCTATTCTTTGAATAGAGTTGCTACTTAGGAGAGTGGGCTCTGGACTGTTCCTCCACCCCAAGCCAAGTGAAGAAAGCACCCAGAGAATGCCCTGGAGCCGGGGGCGTGGTGTCTGCCACCAGAGGAAAGGGCAGCTCAACTAGTGCTCAGCTAGATGCTCACTGAGGTGCAGCAGTTCCCCTACCAGAGCCAGGGGTCTGCGTGTGAGCACAAGAGTTTAGGTGCAGACACGGTGACGACAGAGGCTGCCCTGGATGGCCCCTAACGGACTCTACTTCTAGGTTTTAGTGGGCATGGAAGTGAGGGAGGTAAGCCTGTACACTGTTCCAGGGGACCAGGTGGGCACCAGGGACAGGCGCTGGGCACAGGAGGAAGAATTGCGTGGGAATTACCCAAAGATTGCATTAGACAGAGTGGAAGTCTGGATGTGGTCATGGACAATGTCCTTCAAAGTACCTGTAAATGTTCCTCACGAGAAAAAACAAACCAGCCTTGGAGCTTTTTTCAAAGAGAGAGAAGGCATTCAATGGTCAAGAGAGATGTTCAAACAACTGGCTAAATCCTCACATTTTGCCCCTTTTCCTATCACCCTCTTTTCTTTCACCCCTTTCTCCCAATGTGGAAGAGTCAATAGAATCCTGGAGGCCAGGAGAGGGTGTGGAGCTAGAACAGACCACAGTCCCTTCCTGGTTCCAAGGTCTGAGCATATGTTAGGCGTGAGCAAGGAAAGGGAAGACAGTTGAACCAGAAAAGAGAACAAAAGTCTGACATGATTGGTTAGATTTTCTAATTACTGAAAATAAGAGCATTCTAATACTTGGGCAGGTAAAGCCAAGGATCTGCCTGAGATATTGTCTGAGGGCAGGGAAAGGATGTTTGATGTTAGTAATAGAGGAAAAACAAAACAAAAATGTATTTCTGATTGAATACTCCTGAGTCCTGCCCATTACTAAACCAGATACCTTTGCAATGTGCATGGGCACCAAAGGATAGAAACACGAGTAAGGCTATTGCTGTCAACAAATAACTTGATCAAGGGTAGCAGGATTCCTTTCTGAGCTGGAACATGTCATTTGTTCACTGTGACTGTTGAGCCTTCCCAAGCTAAGAAGAAAGCTGAGCTCACTGGCTCTTTTCCCTCACGGAGGTTTGTGTTTCAGGGTAGAAAGCAAAATTACAGGAAGACGATCTGCCCTTCTAGCTTTTGTGAAAAGCTTTATAATTTTTTTGAAAATATTAGGTATCCAGTAAAAAAAAAAAGGCAGAAGAAAAGACATATCTTTGAGAGCCGAGAGGGGGAAATGTTCCCTAAATGGAAAGGAAATAAAATTCAGCTGGATCCAAGGGCAGCTGGCGCCTGCTCCTGCTTGCAACAGCAAGCACCATGAACAGGAGGACAGGGCGTAGAGTGGATGATGGATAGAGGGCACGTCCCAGCCATTGGGTTCCCTTCAAGGAACTGTGAAGGCTTGCATAATGAGGCCAAATGATGGACTAGAAGCTAGAGGCCCATAACTCTTACTATCTGGGATCAGTGGTACCATTTAGGCACCTTAAATTCTCAGTCATCCCTAGGGAAGACTGAATTCTCCAATAATCTGGAGGTATTTGGACATGGAATCAGCTATAATATTACTTTTTAATAGACATTCATTGACCATCTGAATTTGTAGTTGAAACTTCATATCCACTCCGTGAGTAAAGAAACAAGCCAAACTGTGCCTTGATACATGCCAAAAGAGAGATATATGTTAAGAAGTTCAAAGAAAAGTTTCCTAACAAATCACTGCAGGGAGGAGATAGGATTTGAGATAAACTTTGCATGATATACAGGATTCCAAATCACAGCAAGGGCAGAGGGATGAGTGTAAGGAAGGCATCAGTCAGTGTCTGCACGGAGATGAAAAAGTCCAAGAGAAACTGCACAGAAACACTTTACTGAAGCAGGGGTGGGAAACTGGGGTTTGCTGCTGGAATCCAGGTGAAAGGTCATGAAGGGCAGTGACCTTCCATTGCAGGGAAGGCTGTGCTAGACATCGAGGTGGTAGATCTTAGACCCATGTAGGTGTGAGACAAGAGAAGCCTTTAGGCATCGAGCCCAGCTGACAGGAAATGTCATAACGCTATTATAGAAAGGGGAAAGAGTGGAAGAGGAGCTAGTTTACGGTGGGCAAGTTCTAAACTTACACGTTTAACCTGGTGTATGGATTTACAGATCACTAGCAATGTCGGTCGAGAGTCAGGAGGGCCTTACCAGCAAAGATGCCTGTCTCCCTTAGAGAATGTCTCAGAATGATTTGGGGACAGGGAGGGAGGGGTTGGGCTGTGGCAACGAGGCACAGAAAACTGCACTGTGGAGAAGGGGAAAAAAAGTGTAGCTCGGTCCAGCTACTGGACAAGAAAAGAGCTGGTTTTAAAGAATGTTCTGGTTTCCCTAGTACTTACCCTCATTTTCCCCAGTGTTCTCTTTAGCCCTGGGCCCCTATGTCTTTCCCAGCACCTTGCAGGCTTCCTGTCCCATGGACTTCTCTCAAACAATGGGATGAAGACACACCTGAGACCCAAATAGACGTCCTGAGTTCAGAGAAGCTCTGCCTCTTTTGACTTGGCGGACCTGGGTTGTGTTTCTTTAACCGGCTTGGTCTCAGTTTTATTACCCCCTCCCCAATTGTTTTAGTAGTAAAATACAAATAAAAATGAAATCAGTAGGGTTTTTCTTGTTGAGAAGAAATGAGATAATGCATAATAAGGCACCCTACAGAGTAACTGATAGACATCACACCCTCAACAAACATTGCCCCCTTCCTTCTCTTGTGCCCTGCACCTGTCCACCTGTCCGTAGTAATTGCAGGCAGAGATGAGGGCCCCTCGGAGGAGCAGCCCCGAATTCCACCAGAAGGATGCATGGAGATTTACAGCCCTAGTCAGCTCCACAGGTGGCAGCGTCACCCTTTCAGTTGCTCAGGCTAAACCTTGAAGTCCTCACAGATGCCTCTCTCACTCTCACATCCTACACACACTCCTCGGCAAGTCCTTTGGGCTTTCGGGCTTTACCATCAGAATGTATCCAGACCCTGACAGCTTCTCAACACCTCCGCAATAGCTACACACCCGTCCCCCAGAACCTCTGCCCTGGATAACTGCGGTAGCCTCCTACTTGCTCTCGAAGCCTCTCCTCTTGCCCCTTGTCCCCGGACTGTTTTCCACTCGGCGTCTGCAATGATCCTTGTGAAGTGTAAATCAGATCACATTCCTCTTCCACTCGAAACTCCCCAGTGACAGGTCACCTCACTGAAGATAAAACCCGAACACTCGACTGTGGGTGATGTAAACGCAGCTCTGGCTCCTCTCTGGCATCATTGCCCACCTCTCTCCGGGCCCTCTGACCTCCGTGCCGTGTCTGGACAGCCTTGGCCCTTGCCGTCGCCTACCCTTTGAATGTTCTGCAATACAGCACAGTTCCTTTAAGTCTCTCAGGGATATCTCCCCATCTCTTTTTAAAATAAGAAGGAAAGAAAAAATCTTCAAATCTTATTTCATCAGAAAACTCCTTCTCTCTCCCCCTTAGACAAAAAAGCACCTCTCCCTAGCCCTCTACTCTTTTCTTTACCCTGGTTTATTTTGTCCTTCATAGCGTTTATCATCACCTGCATTATCCGTTTACTCATGTAGTTGTTTTTTGAAAGTCTCTTTCCACTAGACCATTAGCTCTATGAGAGACTGTTCCATTGTCCCCCTCCACTTCTGTATTCCCAGTACCTAGGTGAACATGGTGCCTCATTTCTTTTCACTAGGAAAAATATCCCTGGATATACCTCTCAAAAAGCCGCTCCAGGAAGGCTCCCACCCTGGTTTTTCCACAAGGCATGTTGGTTTATTTTTGTGGCATTTGATTAGTGTCTTTTCAGACAACCTGCAAGTGGTCCAAACCTGTTAGCCCTACTCCCCGTCACAGGGCAGGTATCCCCCACTATTTGAAAGTTCGCTTTTAGAGAAGACCTACATTAATACCTCGTTTTGGTAACTGAAAGAAATCCCAAGCACATTTTTGCTCTTACAAAAAACGGGGAAAGGTGAAAATAGCAGTTAACTTTGGTTTGCAATTAGCTGTTGGGGAGGCAGGGCACACTGGGGGTGGGTGGGGATGGGGGGAGCGGGGGGTGGGGCAGCTCCACTAAACTCCCTCCCAGGAACCACACTCAGCACCTCAGCATCAGCCCCTGCGGCTTTGAACTCTGTCTGAGCGTTTGTGCTGTTTTGTGCATCCATCAGCAAGACGCACCCTAAGATGTCAGAAAAGACCAAGAGAGCTCATAAGGGTGTTGTGCTTAGCATAAAACTGGACATAAATCATTATATTTGGGGTAATTTGGTAGGTTATACTCTGGGTCTGGGAACACTAAAAATATTTCGTATACATTCATGGTAATTGCTTTTTCACCTTTTTTGCCATTTGGGGTTATGAAAGTTTTCGTAGGAATGCTCTGCCTTCAGACAGCACCAGCACCCTGTACCTGCCTCTTTCATTACAGTCCTCTATGATTGGCAATTTCTACTGTATTTGTCTGTTTGCTCTTTTCATGTGTCTCCTCATTAGAATGTGGGCTCCACGAGGGCTGGAGCTGGTCGCCTTCACTCAGGCCACGCACTCTGACATAGTGGCTCACACATAGGAACCTCTCCATAAAGCACTGTTAGCTGAATGGTGAGTGAATGCATGTGAATGTAGTGGGAAAGAGAAAACTGCTGTTTCAAACGATCAAAAGAAAGTCTGGCTGTAGTTGCTTCCAGCTTCTTAAGAGGTAGCGTATCTCTTAAGGAGGAATAGACTTTTATACTGCTCCCTTCCGAGTTGAGGAGCTTGGTGTGTCAAAGTACTTTGATCTTGTTCAAGGAAATACTCGTTTCTCAGCTTCTGTGGGTCCTCTGCCGGGAGAATGGGCTTCCCGAGAGAACGGGCTTTTGTTTAGAAGAGCACCCTATGGAGGTCAAGGATTTACTAAGGGAGGCTTTCGTGAGTTCACAGCAGTGAAGTAGAGACTAAAACTGTTCTACATTAAAATGAGTAGTGTATTAGCTTGGTAGGGCTGCCATAACATAGTAAAACAGTCGGGTGGCTTAAACAACAGAAATCTATTTTCTCACAGCTCCGGAGGTCAGGAGTCCAAGATCAAGGTGTTGGCAGGATTGCTTTCTTCTGAGGCCTCTGTCTTTGGCTTGTAGTTTGCTGCCTTCTCCCTCTGCCTTCCCATGGTCTTTCCTCTATGTGTGTCTGTGCCCTAATCTCCTCTACCTAAAGGACACCATTAATATTGGACTAGGGCCCACTTTAATGACCTCATTTTAACTTAATTACCCCTTTAAGACTCAGTCTCTTCCCTGGCTGGTGTGTCTCAGTGGATTGAGTGCCGGCCTGAGAATCAAAGGGTCACCAGTTCAATTCCCAGTCTAGGTCACATGTCTGGGTTGCACGGTAGGTCCCCAGTAGGGGGCATGGGAAAGGCAACCACATATGGATGTGTCTCTCTTTTTCTCCCTTCCTTCCCCTTTAAAAACAAAAAAATAAAATCTTTAAAAAAAGACCCTGTCTCCTTCCGTGACTGGCGAATTTCACTTAGCATGATGTCCTCCAGGTTC
>PVKM010026263.1:0-19446 GCA_004027735.1 Carollia perspicillata | reverse complement strand
GGAGTCCGAGAGTGAACAATGATACTTGCTCTGCTCTCTGCTGGTTTTCAGTCACTTCACCCACTACCCACAACCAAATTGGGCCCTTTTGGTGCTGATTTTTGGGCTGGTGGGCTTGTGTATGTTCTAGGACCCTGTGGGTCTAACAAACTCTCCTGTGAGGCTGGGAGTTTCTCCCACCGCTGCAATCCTTGAAGGTTATACAGCCTGAGGTTTTGAGGCCTTATTTTCCCATGCTGAATCCCCGGGTTGTGTGGTCTGTCTCTCTCTCCAGTTGTTCCTCCTGGTTTATCTGCATGCAAATGTGGGACCACCTGGTCCTTGAGCTGCCGCCTTTCCACAAGTCCTGTCCACTCAAGCTGCCCGTCTGCACCCCTCCTACCAGTCTAGATGAATGTTTTTTCTTTAACTCCTTGGTTGTCAGACTTCCATGAAGTTCAATTTTCTGGCAGCTATGATTATTTTTTGTTTTTAAATTTTTTGTTGTTGTCCTTCTTTTGGTTGTGAGAGGAAGCAACGTGTATCTTCCTATACCTCCATCTTGGTTGGAAGTTCCCTCAATATATATTTGTTTCTTATTCACATCGTATTAATTATTCATTGCTTTGTAGCAAACAGTCCCCAACCCTAGCAGTTTAAAACAACAAACATTTATTATCTCACACAATTTCCCAGAGTCAATAATTCATGAGCAGATTAGCTGGGTAGTTCTTACTCCGTATCTCTCACAAAGCTGTATTCAAACTATGTGCTGTAGCTGCAGTCACTTGAAGATCAGCTGGAGCTGAGGAATTCTTTCCCAAGCTCACTCATTTGATGATTGGCAGGCCTCAACCCCTTGCTGGCTATTTGAGGAAGGTCTTCATTCCTTAACATATGGACACTTCCACAGGCTGCCTAAATGATCCCAAGACATAGCAGCTGGATTTCCCCAGGGACAGTGGAGCGAAAAAGAGAGAGAGAGATAAACACAGAAACACACAGAGAGAGAAATGAGTCAGAGAACACCCAAGACAGAAGATACAGTCTTTTATAACCTAAGCTCAGAAATGACATAACGTCACTTCCACCATACGCTATTGGTCCCTAGACCAATCCTGGTACCATAGATTGGTGACACAAGGATATGAATACCAGGAGATGCAACCATTGGAGGCTGACTACCACATGATAAATATGTGCCATAGTCTATTGTGAATCCTTGATCAAGGGGAGATGGATGAGAGCAAAGAGTCTGTTCTACACAGTTTTACTCCAGGGTCCAACCTCCTTCCACTCAGAGCCTCCTCCTTAGGCCCTTGGCCTACTCCACTTGATCCTTTGCGCCTTGCCAGGAAGTCAGGAGCAAGGGAAGAACATTACTGGCGGTTGCTCAGTAGATTCTAGTGACTAGACTTGGACATTGTGTAAATTACTTTGGCCCACATTCCACTAACCAGAAATCACCTAATTGCAGGGCAGGCTGGAAAATGTGTTCTATCTGTGACCCTGGATTAAAAGGGAAGGGGATTTGGTGAGTTTATAGCAGGCACTCTGCCACACCCTCTGTTTGAGGAGAGATTGTACATTTAAAAAGCTTATTTTTTTTAAAAGCAGTCTGTTCAGTTTTAATACAACAACAAACACATGAATGCCTGCCACTATGCAACAAAGCAACTGATTGATTGCATATTTTCACCTTTTCAATGCATTGTAAATGCAGCCCCTATTTAAGGAGCCTGCATGCAGGTGGTGGAGAGCAGTTCCTGAACCATTAAGTTTGCCGCTTTTTCAGGAATACTATTAGGATGCTGGCAGGAACAAGTCTTGCCTTGTTTCCCAAGTGGGGAAAGAAGAAAGTCATTGTTCCCAAGCAAATAAAAATACAAATCACAAGACTAAAATTATGAATGCAAAACATTATGTTAAAATGTGGCTTGTATGTTGTATTTGCATGCATTTTAATATGCATCTGTCATTTCTTTTGCTAAATTCACTAGGCACTGACAATATTAAACGAGTACAGTTGATAATTGGAGGAATTGTTTTGAAATATATTTTAACCCATTTATGTTCCTATTGTCAAATCTCTTGGTCCTTAAAGGGTCCCAGATGCCAAATAAGATCATTTTGTCAGATTTCAGATCTCTGTGACCTAAGAAAAATTCATGAAATATTTTTCATAAACTAACTTGATAACACTCAAATGACTGAAATGTGACTAAAACCATTTATGGGATAGAAAAATACAATCCAAATGTAAAAATAAGAAAAAGCTTTAGAGATCCTTTGGATTAGATATTCTCATTTCTCCTCCTCATTCAGAAGTCTGGCCACATTTATAGCTGAAGCATCCATGAGAAGTTTAAGACCACATTTTCTAAAACCAGTATTTGCTGAGCTTCTGCTCTTTTGCAGCTGATGTTTTCAGAGGTTTTTTTCTTTTTCTGGGGTTTGTTTGCCTGGTTTTCTATTTGAGCAAACCCCCAAAAGAGAAATCACTTTCAGGGCAGTAACCAAAATGAACCAACTTTCAACCACACTTAGAATTCTTGCTCTCCGCACATGGAGGCTTATGGGCCAGAGAAGAAGAATATATTTCATGAGAACCCAGCTCTCAGTCATAAACTAGAAATACATCAAGCTCTTTGTTGTTAATTGGCACTTACCTCACCTGAAGGCTTTTGCCAAGAAGAGCAGAGGGGCTGGCTTAATGCGGAGGGAAGAAAGGAAAGAGCCTGGAGCTCTGGAAAACAGTTCCAGCCACATGTGATTTTTAGCTGGGGAGCTTCCCACCCCCCAATATGCTAGAGCAACAAAGTGGTCTATGTGCATTCCCAAACCTCAGCTGTTTATTTGGGGGGTAAGGCTCAGACTGGGCCTGAGTGATAACTGCTTCATGTAATTACGAAGACAGCTTGAAAACTATGCCCCTCTTTGTTTCAGTGTCCAGATGACGGCTGTCTAACTGCTGTTCGTGCCAGTTTTATTTCAAAGCGCTTTTCTTTCCATATTTCAAAGGTCAGTGTGTTTACTGGTGGCCAGAAAGAGCTTGTGTGTAAGAGAAAAAAAACACATGTGGCTTAGTGGCAGGACTGGATGAGGAGTCAGGAGAACTGGATTTGAGTCCTAGATCGCCTTCTAGATAAGTGAGAGAACTGAAATTACTTGACCTCTCTTTTTTCATTACCATAGAAAGGGGAGGAAGAAAATGGTCCCTTTTATGTTAAACAAAAACAAATTCTAGAAGTCTCATTCAGGAAGAAGAAACGTAGGTATTTCCAGTAAAGGAACATTGTCAAAAACCCAGCCAAAGAAATGTCCACTTCATCTTTCTCATAATGGAACTATTTCCCCCTTCAGAGAAAGCAGCCTGGATATTCCGGCCATCCTTAGAAACCCTGAGATTATTTTCACTGAAGGAATATTAGCACAGGGAAATAAAGCAGCCCCTAAACACTTTATCAAGAATCTCAGTTGGCTTTCTGACATCATTACTTAGAACATCAAGGCCAACCAGACTGAGTTACCCGTCTATACATAAAACATTAACGTTTCTATTATGAATATTTGAAAGCAGCATCAAATTTCAATTACATAAGCTCAGTACCTATTTCAGATGTCCCTCATGATTTGTTTTCTTCTCATCTGTGTTTTCCCATGTATCTTCTCTAAATTTTCTATATATTGAGCTCCTTGGGAAAGAAGATAAAGAAGCTGCTGAAGTGATAGAGAACATGTAGTATTCTGGAACTAGATTTGCCCAGATTTCAATCCCAGTACTGCCATGGGTTAGCTGTGTGAGCATGGATAATTTACTTCACCTCTCTGTGCCTCAGGTTCCTTGTCTACTAATATAACCACTCACTTTGTGGTGCTGTAATGATGAATTGCACTGACATGTGTGAGATGTGTAGAAGAGCAGTGCCCAGCACTCAGCCAGCATCCAAACGTTAGCTAATCATGAAAAACACTCTCTCTTTCTGAAATGAATTCTATATTTGGAAAAATCTCTGTGCTACCACTATTTCTCTTTTTAAGTCAATCCACTTACACCCATAGAAATAAAAGAAGTGAATTTGCCATATCAGGAGAATAGTGCCTGTAATGTAAGATGGGGGAAGAAAGTAAAAAAGGAAAAGAGAATTAATGAAATGTCTAAAACTTAATTGTCCAGTTCCTATGAATTTTCGGCTTCCTGTAAGCGAGGGTACTCTCTGCCTTGAGTTTGCACAAGATAAACAGCATTCTTACCACTTGACCAGGAACAGGCATGGCAATTCTTGGCTTTGACTCAAGAAGGAGAGGAAGGTGGGAGGGGAGCACAGGAAGGGGGGACCGATGTGTTTTGGAGACCTCCTCAATGCCCCGTATTTCACACTGAATCCATTAGTTGGATATTATTACCTCCATTTTACAATCAGAGACATCAAGGTTCAGGGAAGTGAAGTGATTTATTCAGTCTATTCAGTCAGCTGCAGAGCTGCTGGGTTTTAAACTCACTTCTTTTAGATGACAGTCCCCACTTTTGCCTCCTCTCTACATCACCTTTTTAGAAAGGCCCTAGCTAGGATGGGGTTCTAAGTGGCTACCAAGTTGGGGAGGCTAAACCTGGACTTCAGATGGTCTGTGACCATATGCACCATATTAGCAGGAGGCACCTGTATATTTTCTAAGCCATTTCTGCCCTTCTTTACAAGAAGTAGCTGATGGAGGGGTCTTTGTTTCGAACCTTGCAATTTAGGCATTGAGAAAAAGGAAACTTTGGAAAGTAATTCCTTTCACTGCTAATGTCAGAACGTCTTCCTTAGTCACAGCCTTTCCAGCAGCAGCCTGCTTTTCCTTTTTCAATCTCTTCAGGATCTGTGTAGAAGTAGGCACCAGGCACGGCCTCCCACGAGTGCTCACCGGAGATGGTGCTGCACGTGCACAGAACTTCCCAGCCCCCGCATGGCTGGCATCAGAGCCAGCAGGTGAGCCCCTGATAATTGCACAGGATGGCAATGTCCACACCGCACAGAGGAGAGTCTGTGTTACCCAGAGCAACAGCAGGCAGGTTAACATGAGACATCTCTGAGAGAGGCTGGTGCTCAGCCCCAGGATCAGTAGCCACCAGAAGCCTCAGCTCCAGGAAGGCTGCCTGGATCTGGTTCCTGAAGGTTCCAGGAGTGAAGTGGTCAGCCATGGGAGTGGCTCCGGTGGCAGCAGCAACCTTCAGCCCAGCTCGCTGGACAATATGACACTGACATCAGTGGGGTTTTCAATGGCAACAATGGCACCTGTGCCCACAGAAGCTTCCACCAGGTTCTCTTCAGATTTATGATGTAGACGCCATCATTTTTCCCTTTGTAGATGTGCTGTTCCATTTCCCAGTCAGGGCTGGTGCCACCTAAATGGGTTCCTGCTGCAAAGAATTGGAGGACATCCTCCTCCGTCATTTGTAGGGCATCAAGGACTCCTAGACATTGTGAAAATTTCCATTTTAATTATGGACCTTTATGAACCCCTCTCTGGGTTACTTGGGAAAGTGCAACACCCCTTCATAGAGATTAATTTCTTTCTGGTCATGACCTTACTTCTCTCGCCTCCCACCCCTTTCATAGCCTCAGAGCAAGGATGGGCCATGTTGAAAATAATCTGGCAAAGAAGCCCAGGTTATTTTCGTCATACCTAATTATTTCATTGAATTCAACGAGGTTTTCTGAACCTGTTTGTGTGTGTTTAGGCATACGGTATGAGTAATTTGTGAGCATTTACCTTGAAGTCTTATCCAAATTCCTTTTAAGAAAGATGTCAGGACCTCATTCTCAATTCTGTTACTGAAGTTGTGATTTTCCCATTTTGGAGTTGAGATGCTAAAGTGAAACAGGAATATGGATTTCACTTTCAATAAAATCTCTGGCTGGTAAAACCCAAATTAAAACAGAGCATTCAAAATCAAGCTGTCTTTCTCTATTAGAACTAACAAGAGCTGTTTCATTTTCCAAATCAAAAGTTCTAGATAGTGAAATTCTATTTGCAGGATATGCTAGGGATTATTAAATAGTCAGATAGTTATCGTAAGCTGGCATGTTTTCCTGTGGTTGCCAGGATGTTTCAATGACAAAACCAAGGACAGATGCACATGATATAACCATATTTTAATCAAAGAATAAAGAACAAAAAGAATGAAATGCTCCAAACCATTTAGGAAAGAGAGTGATTCCTCTTGAGATTCCACAGTGACCTTATTGTTGGAAGAGAAGCTGCCTGTTTAAGGTATCTCCTTCCTAACTCTCTCTCTTCCCTGCTTATATTTCTCTTCTGTCTCTAGTTCTCTCTCTTAAAATAACAGCACACACTAATAGTAACAATAACAACAACTTTGTTTGGCTTGGCGCTACCTTTAGCACCTATATAAAAAAGAGATTCTTAAATGGGGTCTATACAAAACTTTATGTATGTGTATCTAATAGTATTTTTTTCTGGGAATAAGGTCCATGGCATTCATAAACATGTAAAGAACTTATAGCCCTGCAAAAGAAGTTAGCCAAAACCCACAACAGCAAACACTGAAGAACTACATGCAATACTCCGAGTCCATCTTTCTTACACTGCCATTTTGTTTCAGGCGGGCTTTGGTAAAGCTGAGGATGTCACTTCAAGGCTGTTTTCTAGTTGGAGTAGCTATGGTGCTGCCTATTACTTTGGACATTATAAAGAGATGGGATCACTCAGATATCTGCTGTCCCAGTCAGTTCAAACTCGTCCTCCCTCCAAAACCATTTTCCTTCCACTGTGGTGTCATGACCTCCCCATTCTCTTTGGTGCACTTGTTTGCGATCTAAGTTGTTTTGGAGTCTTTCCCAACCTTTATCTCTCCTGCCTCACCAGTTGGCAATCCTCTCAAGTCACCTTCAGAAGTCTCTTGCATACAACTCTTCCTTTTCACTGTTAAAAGCCGTCATTGACAACCACTGGTGGTTTTCACCACTGGTTGAACATTAGGGTTACGTTGGGAAATTTTTACATTATATTGAAGCATAGACACAAACCCAGAAAGTTCTGTACACCTTTTCTGAAATAGAGCTTGGGCATCTGTATTTTTTAAAAGCTCCTTAGAGTGCAGACAGGGCTTAGAGTCACTTGCCAACCCATATCTTATTTGAATATATATTACATATACATACATATTTATACATATACATAGATATATATGTATGCATATATATTTGCTATGAAAGCCTTCTCTTGTATCTGATGTTACTACTCTCTACCATATTCTGTATTACTTCCCTCTCACCCAGACTAATCTTCTATCTCTTAAATTTCCTCAAGACTTTCTGTAATCAGGAAACTCTGTTGCCTTCCATTGCCTGTCTGTAGAAGCACTTAAGTGGCTCAGTGGGGGCTTTAGAGATTCCCCAGACCCCTGCTGGGACCTCTGACTGGGGACTATAAGGGGATAGTGCTCTAGAGAGTGTCTTCCCTAATTTTGCAAATAGAACCCTCTGAGATAAGGGGATTGGACTTATTTAAAGACAGGCTAGTGCTAGTGGAGATGACTAGGACTCAAATCCTCTTACCCTAGACCCCCTTTTCTAACGCTGCCTGTGCCAGAACTGTAATAATTGGTGCTGGAAGTCAAAACTTGGCTTTTGCCACTTTCCTCAGTGTGCTAACTCTGTTCCGCAGCCTCGGCTTTCCTCTGTTTGGAACAACGTCTGCTGGTGTCTCTGTGCCTTCAGGAAGATTAAATGTGACTGACAAATTTGGCTAGTCCAATTTGTCAGGACTTGTTGGTTGACAGCAGCCCTGGGAACGGTGGGACTAGTAACACAGTGGTCTTGACACCATGCCGGCCAACCTGATAGCGATGTGTTTAAGCACGGTGTGTTCTGATTTAACCTCAGAGTCCATCTATGGTACTTCACATTGAACAGTTCTCTTTCGGATGAGCTCCATGACCTATCCAAATAGCAGCTTATCTCTGATTCAGGGAAAACCGAATACTCTAGATGCCCCAAAATATCATCATTCCCCATGGCCTTCATGACCCGAAGTTCTCAGTTTTCCTCATTCCTCCTGGTAATGAGGCAATCCTCATTTTGTGAAATGCAAATGTGATATCCCAAGAGCATAACATTCACTTGTGAGCATTTATTAATACCGTAAACCAGACTTGATTTTATTATTATTATTACCTGGCTCAGAGCAAAGTACTGAAGGATTGAAACTGGTGTGTGTAAAGTCAACTGATGACAATAGAGCAGAGCAGAGACAAAATATCTGGAGCCTCGGTGCTTGTTATAGAAAGGACCTGGACACTTTCCTGTTAGTGCCTGGACACTAACAGGAAAGAGAAAATGGAGAGAGGGTATGAAAGGGCAAGTTCTGCCTGATACCCAGCTTTGCTGAATTCAGCATTTTCCTCAGAGTTCTCCTTGGTTAGCACCATTTCTTTATTGATTTTTGCCTGGTATTGGCTGAAAGTTTGGAAAAAATAATAGCAATCATTATAGCTAACATTTATTGAGCACGTACTATGTGCCAGACATTGCTTGAAGCATTCTACATGTATCAACTTATTGTATCCTCCCCCTAACTTTTGAAGGTTAGATGCCATTAATATCCCCACTTCACAGATGATAAAACAGAGGCCATGATATTTGAAGAACTTCTCTAAGATTATCTAGAAAGTAAATGGTGGGATCATGGTTTCAACACAAGCAGTCTGGCTCCAAAGCCTGTATATTTAACCCCTGTGACCTACTGTCTCTTAAAAGCACAGCATTTATAAGCAAATTCATCTTCAAATCCAGACAATCTGATCCCAGATCTTTCTACCCTAAGGCTCCTGGGCTAGAGTGCATTTTTTAAGTGCATTAGACTTTTGCAGTTGTGCAGGCTCTAGTGGTTCAGAAAAAGTTTCTTGGTTTAAAATCTTCCTAAAGTTGTAGCAGTCTGGTGTCTTAATAACAGTACTCTATTGATTTACTATAAAATGCCAATCTGACAAAAGTGGTTGAGTATAAACTTCACAAAATGTTGGGCAAAATCCCTGCCCAGCCGTTATTGTCCCGTACTGAAATAGAGAATTCAAACAAAATTACTTTTTGTCTCTGTAAAAGGTCAGCTGAAATAAAAATTGTTTAATATTTCTTCCCTATGTAACCAAACACTGCTACTGTCCAGGGAACATCAAAGACAAACCTGAAATCTTAGATTGAGGAAATCACTGTACCCTTTAGTTGTATGTTGAGAGACCCTGTGAAGCAATTTTTTTGGATATTATCTAGTGAATTCTCATGGATATTCAGCCAGGTTTTTACCCCTTGGAGTGCCACCTTCCTGTTAAGAATTTCCCTGGAAATAAAACAGATGGCAGGTGTCAGATTAATATAAAAGTGGCTTTGTTTGGAGAAAGGCCTGCTCAACTCATCCCTTCCTCCCTAAAGATGGAACAAATTCTAGTATGATGGTCCCTTTGGGGGCTGGAGAGAATAATAAAACGTCTTTTAGGCCAGTGTTACTGGAACTCAGCTCCTTGATGACTTTCTGGGAGCTGAGAGGATGGAAAGAGATTTGCAGAAGGAAGGGGAACTCGAAAGCCTGAGGAAGAAGCTGCAGCCCTACAGGATGCGCACACTGCAGGGGCTCCATCTTTGAAATCCTTGTCTTTTTTTCTCTAATAACTGGCTGTATTCATACCCCAATTAAGTTATGTCTCCCTATTGTTCAGTAAATAAATGTGAAACAAACCAAAAAAAAACCAAACAAAAAATATTCTTGTTTTGTCAGAAAAGGTTCTTTTCTGTTATTCTCCAGTGCTCAAGAGGGAAATGCCTCACCAGCTCCCTTAATAAATTTGACCTAGCTTTTCTGGCGAACATGTCACATTTCCATGGAGGCCTTAAAGAACAGAAATACAGTGCAGTAGGGATTCCCAATCTCTTTGTCAAGAGAAGCTGCTTTCCATTTCCCCTAAAGCTTTGAGGTCAAGGGATGGGGGTGGGGAGTTTCCAGTAGATGTTTCACTCCTCCTAGGGGAAGCTGTCACCACCCAGGCCACTGATCTGAGCACTATCAGGTCAGATCTGACTTCCTGATCTACCAGCAGTCTTGTCAACTGGTTAATAACTCGGGTGGAAGGATTCTTCTATTCATGAGAAAGAGAAAAACTCAAGAAAAAAAGAGCAATTACTTGGTGTTTGACTTCCCCCACAACTTTTTCTGAGCATCAAGCTAAATTCATTTGTCACCAGAGTGCGTCAAAACAGTGAAGGTGACAGAGTTGAACCTCTGGACTCTTTTCTTCTTAGGATTACACCACCCTGGTATATATCCCAGACCAAGTTTCATGTGAATGCCCGTGTTGCTGTGAGTAGTTTTCCAGGCTTGCTGTCCTGAAACATTCCGCCAGGTTTTCAACCCAGGCCCCACCTTGTATGTGCTGTTTCTAGACGGCCCTCACCCAGTGTCTATACTAGACACTGATGAATGGTAAACAACTTTTATGGTGATAGTTATTATAATTATAAACCAGAGCTATATACAACTTACTTTTGACATCACTGTGATAAAGATAGACAGGGTTTAGAAAGAGCGAGAGAGAAAAGAAAAAAAGAAAAACAGATGGTGGGGCTTAGTTTGTGGAGTTCCTATTTAGGGTCTGTCTTTGCAATAATAACCAAATAGTATCTGGAGTTCCATATGCAGAGCTCAAATACAGACTCTGCACTTGAACTATGAATTTTGAATTACTGCAGACAGATACCAAGAATGTTCTGCAGTTGATATGAAATACCCATTCCCACACAGACAAATGTGGGAAGAGGAGCCATAAGGAACCTGAGAGGGGATGGCCGGACCCTAGAGAAACAAATGAATGTGAGGAAAGGACCCAAACAGGATCAGGACATAGATATTTTTCTTAACCTCAAGTTACTACTACTGTCTAATTGCTTTGTATAACAGAAGATGTAGAAGTTTGTTTTAGATGAATATTATCATCTAACATTATTGTGATTTTATATCATTTAACATTATTGCAAATGTGGGTTTATATAGTCACACTGTACTCAATATCTATTGCTGTGTAACAAATTACCCCAAGATTTACAGGCTTAAACAACAAACATTCACTATCACACCATTTCTGAGAGTCAGAAGTCCCAGAGTGACTTAGCTAGGTGGTTCTGACGGAGGGTTTTTATGAGATTACTGGCAAGGTATCAGCGAGGGCTGGTTCTACCATCTGAAGACTTAGACAAGCCTGGAGGATCTGCTTCCAAGATGGATCACTCAACAAAGTCTTCAGTTCCTCTCCAGTGTTGTCCAGAAGTCTCAATTCTTGACCACATGGGCACCTCCACAGAGTTTCCTGTGTGGCCTTGAGGGGTGGTAGCTGGCTGCTCCCTGAGTGAATAATCCAAAAGACAGAGAGAGAGACAGAATTCAATGTAGAAATTGCAGTCTCTTGTGTGGGGAAAAAAATTTATTGTGATAAAATATATATAACATAAATTTATCATTTTAACCATCTTTAAGTGGACCATCTTTCAGTAAAATTAGGCACATTTACATTGATGTGCAACCATTGATATTCTCCATTTCCAGTCCTTTATATGATCCCAAACAGAAGCCCTGTACTCGACAAACAATAACTCCCTGCTGACCTACTCCCAACCTCTGATAAGCTCTATTCTACTTCCTGTCTCTATGAATTAGCCTATCCTAGGTACCTCAGATAAGTGGAATCATATAACATTTGCCCTTTTGTATCTAGCTTATTTTACTTAGCACTATGTTTTTAAGATTCATCCACAGTATGGCATGTATTAGAATTTCATTCCTTACTATGCAGCAGAAAAAAAGTAGGAACTCCTACCCTTCATTACAGTATGGAGGGAATGGGAGAGCATTATGCTAAGTGAAATAAGCCAGGTAGTGAAAGACAAATACCATGTGATCTCACCCATAAGTGGAACTGAATCAACAAAACAAGCAAGCAAAATAGAACCTGAGACATGGAAATAAAAAACATGGGGTGACCAAAGAGGAGCAGAAAAGGGGATAACAGGGGAAAGAAGGGGAAGGGGCAAGCCAAGAACACAAATAGAGGTCTCCCGGGGCTAGACAATTGCGGGGAGTGGGGTGGGGGGGCGCTGCAGCGGGGGTGTGCGATTGACTGTGGGAGTGGAAGGAGGCAGGGCAGGAGGGCAATGGGGAAAAAGGCAGGGCAACTATAACTGAACAATAGAAAAATAAATAAAATTTAAAAAATCATTCCTTTTATTGGCTGAATAATATTCCATTGCATGCACATACACATTTTGTTTATCCATTACTCTGTGGATGGACATTTAGGTTTTTCTACCTTTGCTATAGTGTTTTTATAACCTAATCTGTAAGTGATACACCATCACTTTGGCTTCGATCTATTTACTGGAAGTGTTGTAGGTAGGAATTAGGTTCTTCCATGGGAATACAAGGAAAGCATCCCAAGGACCCACACAAGGGAGACTGTATGTATGGCATGGTTTATTGGTGTGTAAAGAGAAGCCCCCATGGGTTTCCAATGTCTCATCTTCCTCAGTCCTGCCATGGAAAAATTCCAACTGCGTCCTCAGCAAGGCCAAGACAAAAGTCAGTGTCCAGAGCTGCTGCTTGGTATTAAAGCTTCGTCCTTCGAAGCCTGTAGGCGGCTGCTAATCAGTCCCAGTCCCCGTCCAGATAGCTCAGCTTGTTCCCGCCGCAGTCCACTTTACGCTTCCTCCTAGAGTCCGCCTGTGGAGCACACAGGACCGTGGGCTATGTGGCTGCCAGGGCAACACGGCCGCGTGCTCCCTGGTACGAGAGAGCACTAACAAACACGCAAAAGTCACTGAGTGGACAAGTGAGAAAGCGAGAGAGAGCTTTTTTGTTCCCCTGGGTTTATATCGGGTTTGGGATGGATCAGATGCCTTTTCGAAATGACCAATTTCCCAAATTTTCCCAGGCTCTGGATGGATTTACAGCCCCTAGTTAGACTGGCAGGCATCTATGGTCCGGCACCACCCCCTAAGAGCCGCCAACAATCTGGTACCGGAGTGGGGGAGGGAGGATCATTAATTCCCTTGGCGGAGTAACAATGGTGTGGTCCCCTGGAGTGTGAAGCTGTAGCTTGCTGGCTGAGTAAGCAGTCTCATGCTTCCCATTTTATTGAGCTCATGTCTGTTCTCTTTTGCTCCCCTTCTCAATATCTAAACACTGATGGCACCAGAAACAGGTCACTAAAGCCAGCCCACAGTCAAGGGAAGGGGAAGGAAAGAAATAGCACAGAGTTTGTGGACGTATTTCTTAAAAAAAACAAAAGGTACTTAAGTTAATTTTAGTAATTGCACGTGATTTTTTGCCATGGGGCTTTGTCATTGTCCTTATTTCTCCTGATGATTTTATAAAATCCCGAGTTTAAGAATCTTTCTAGGGACCATACACAGAGTAGTCCCAACCACAGCAAAGTTGAAAATGGGCAAACCGGAAAAATGATACTCTTTATTAATATTTCCCTAACACTGCTTATTATGGCACACGAGGCGTTATAGATACAGACTTAAGTTCTATGTTGCTCTTAGGCTTGGATTCGCGTGCCGGAGAAATAAAACCGGGCCAATCCATGTGGGCAGGGGCCAGGCCGGGGGCAGAGGTGGCTGTGCATGTGTATTTAGAGCACAGTCAAGTTATTCCTGTCTTTGTAGTTGACAGAGGCTTAGTCTGCAATGACAAAAATAACAACGTAAGGAATAATCCCCCCTGTCTCAGTATTATCCTTTTTATTATTCTATAAATGTTCTTATTTCCTTCTTTTAAGACTGGTCCCACAAAGCTGAGCTCTTTTGCCTTTTTAATTTATTATACTACTTTAGTGTTCTATTTAGTGATGAATATAAGGAATTGGGAAGCAGTTTGCAAAGCTGAAGGCATGAAGGATAAAAAAAATAGCAATTACCTCATGCCAATTACATGGGAAATGGTGGAGGTACGATTCCCGCAGCATTTCTGCCCATTTTTCTTCATTACTGTAATGGCGGCCGCTCTCCTCATTACCTGACACATTTCTCTTCATTACCAGCTGTGGTGATGGGGGTGATGATGAGTGCTATTTACAGCTGGAATTCTGTGAAAGGCCCAGCAGATGAATAATAATTATTCAGACAGATATGTGGAGGCCAAGAAAGGCAAGTAGTTAAAGTGAGGTTATTGTGTCCCAGAAAAGCAGGGAGGTGATTTCTTTTGAAGTGGGGTGTGGAGGAGGGTGTGCAAGTTCCTAGGTCAGCGCCTGCTCTGCTCTGCTGGGTTAGAGTGGTTTATCTAAGGTATTCATGTGTTCTTATAAAAACTGGCCAGAAAACAATAATTCATTTAAACTATCAAACACATTCCTAGGCCTATTTTTACTCCAGCTTTATCTGGTGAAGAATACTTGGGGTTTGCCTTGAGTCTCCGCTCAAAAAATAACCACAAACTCTTCATTCCCACACTTCCACCCCTGTATTAAGCTTTCCATTTGCCTAGTTGGAGCAATCATGTTAGGACAATATTTATAAGGCATATTAACTATCATCTCTCTCTCTCTAATTAATCAGGGTTCTCCAAAGACACAGACAACAGGAGATATATAGAGAGAGAGAGCAGGAGAAAGAGATTTATTTTAAGAAATTGGCTCCCACAATTGTATAGGCTTGGAGCCTAAAATCTTCTGGGGTAAACCAGCAGTCTAGAGATTCAGGGAGAGTTGCAATTAGAGTTCAAAAGTTGCCTGCTGGAAAAATCCCTTCTTGTTTGGGGGAGGTCAGTCTTTGTTCTATGAAGGTCTTCAATGAGATGAGTCCTACCCACATCATGAAAGGTAAGCTGGTTTTCAGTCCCAGATTAAAATGTTAATCTCATCTGAAAAAGAACATCTTCGCAGACACACCCAGAATAACGTTTGACGAAAAATCTGAGCACTGTGGCCCAGCCAAGCTGCCATAAAATCAACCATTTGTCTTTCTCTTTCTCTCTCTCTCACCTCTATCTGTAAATCTAGACCTACAAGGTACAAAGAATTTGTGACCCACAAATAAAGGTGCTAAATTGGGTTTTTATCTAACGAAGAGTCTTTGAATCAGGCTATTAAGATTGGTTTGCAGGTGTGGCCAGTGGCTGGGGAATCCCACAGCTCCACTCAGGAATGGAATCCCACTTTCCTGTCAGCTTCCTGCCTGACACTTGAATTAAGCGGTGGGGCGGGGTGGGGGGGAGTGCCCCCAAGGTGGAGGGTATCTGTAAGTGAGTTTGGAGGAGAGGCAGAGTACGAATACGATTGGGAACTGTGCTAAACTGTTTATTAAAGAACACTTTTCGACTTAATCATTTAATTGCTACTCTTGCTTTGACGTTCTCACTAGCAATGGCCTTCACAGTTATCCCATAGCGACCTTGCCCAACTCGAAAAGGTGTTGAAAAAAAGCTGTAGAAGTTCCAGGCCAAGCAAGTAGGAGCAAGTCAGCTTCCCAGAGGTGGGCTCACCACAGGACTCCAGCAAACCCCTGCTGGCCTGGAGCATTTGGGGAGGAGGCTCTGGGAAAGATTTTCCACTAGAAGGACATTGCCATTTGCCAAACTCTGACAGTGTGTGCAGCCTGTTAAGAATGACAGAGGCGGTGTTCCAGCACAGCAGGCTTTCAATATGAGACAGAGGGATGAAAGGAGTACAATATGAAAACAGCAGGTGAGAGTGAATGCATCACACAGGGAAAAGATGTTAGAGGAATATTGAGGTATATTAATTCTCCCCAGGTCTCCTCAAATTCAGTAGTTTCAGTGAAAGCAAAGGTATGCTCTTGAATTAGGCCTAGGCTCCTAACAAGTGCCATAGCACCATCTGCTTATTTGCAAAAGGCATAGAAGGTGGAGAAGGCAGACCTGCACACTAACTGCTCACATTTTCTTCAATAACCTGTTTCATCAGGGGCCCCTCACAAGCTGTCATGTGCGGATAATCTCAGGGAATTTGATGTGTCCCAAGTGACACTTCTCCACAGAGTTCAGTTACTCCTATGAGCAAGATGGCATTTGTCCAGGGGCTTGCGGGGTAATTTTCACTTTTCTAAGGGCTTGAAACAAACAACAGAAGCAACGACTGTTGGCACCTGGGAAGTCCTTTCTAATGAGCTGGGTCCAGAGAGTGTTCTCAACTTCCCGTCTATGGACAAGTTGTCAGGCTCTGTCCATGACAAATTGTTCACGATTGTGAAAGAGTGTGATCTCATACCTTCACACCTACATCATTAAAACTTCCAGGAAACAGGACAAGTAAAGGTAAATACCCTGTAGAGGTATGAATCAACCACATCCCTAAGAGGGAGAGCTCAGGGATTTTCTTAAAATAGCTACATTAAGTCTTTTGATTTATTTCCCTCAGTGGTTCAGCAACTTGCTGTTTTCCTAACCAATTCTCTGAGTCCTTGCTCAAGGAACACGTTGTGACGATCTTTCCTATGTAGATCCAGCTAGCTTGAGTCCATCATAACTTTGCATTAACTTGGTACCAGACATCATTTGGAAAGTTGGGGCGAGCTAATTTCACCATGTCTCTCCCCACTGTTCCTGGGTAGCCTTTTCCAGTCTCATGGATTCCACTACCACCTATCGTCTGATGACCTCCAAATCCATCTCTCTGCCGAACCCCAGACTCTCTTCTTAGCTTCGGCCTGAACTTCCCAACCCGAGTGTAAGATGGACACCTCACACAACATGTCCAAAGTTCAAGTCACCGAAAACATGTTTTTTTGATTTCCTAGCTGTTAGTGGCTCCACACTTCAGTCTTGGAAATGAGTTACTTTTGTCTTCTTTGTCTCCATCCACCTTCACACACATTAAATGTATCACTCGATTAGGCTTATTTATATTCTGAAGAGTTTTTTAAATGTATCTCTTTCTCTCTCTTTTTAATTTCTGCTACTATTGCCATAATCCAAGCTCTTCGAGTCATCCTAATTTGCTTATAACTTGTCCTTCTGTCTTCTGCCTTACCTCATTTAAGACTGTATACAACAGCCTGAATAATAATCTATCTAAAGATGCCTAAAATCTGCCCTGGTCAGTGTGGCTCAGTTGGTTGGGCATTGTCCCGCAAACCAAAAGGTTGCCAGTTTGAGTCCTGGTCAGGGCACATGCCTGGGTTGCAGTTCGGCCCCTGGTCAGGGTGTGTCCAGAGCATACCCCAACTGATCAATGTTTCTCTCTCTCCTTCTCACATTTATGTTTCCTTCTCCATCCTTTCCTCTTCCTCTCTCTCTCAAAAAAAAAAAGCTTAAAATCTTTAAAAACTCCCTATCATTTATAGAACTCAGCACTAATCTACTGATCCAGGCTCTATTTGACTTTCCTTTCTTTCCACTGTTATCTCCACTCTTGTAATAACCCTTTAATTCCCCACGTGTGCCATGCTGCTTCCAGCTCCATACCTCTGTGGGAGTTATTTTTTCAATCTGGAACACTCATTACACCCTTCTTCACAGGCTAATTATGTCTGACTCATCTTTAATACTCAGCTAAAGCATTATTTCCTCCAGGAAACCTCCTGTGAACTCCCAGATTGGAACAAGTATCATTCCTCTCTGTTATTGCCCATAATACTCTGTAGACATCTCTGTAATTATCTCCTGTGTCCATTTCTCGCAGTGGATTTTTAAAACCTTTTTATATAATTTTTACCCCCAAAGTTTCTAGAATAGAACCACAGTGGTTACTGAAAATTTTTATTTTGTACTGAATTGCTGTATCTGTATTTTAAGATCCCTCATCTATGAAATGTTCTTTGTCTACAAAGAAATTTCATTGATTCACTATGACATCATAATACAAAATCTATAGACAGTACATATAACACTAAGAGTGAACGTTAATGTAAACTGTGGACTTCAAGTGATGACAGTGTGTCGACGTAGATTCCTCAGATGTAACCAGTGTACCGCTCCGATGGGCCACAGATCATGGGGCAGCAGTGCATGTGTGTGCCTGGGGGTGCATGGGAACCCCCTGTGTTGTCTGCTTTTTTTCTGTGAACCTAAAGTTGCCTTAAAAATTAAAATCTATTACTCAAAAAATAGATGCAGCTACCAATAGAATCTCATTTTCTTGCCTGATTTTCAGGCAATCTGTGATATCAATTTCAGATGAAAAATTGTACAAGAATTTTCAACAATGGCAATATCATTTGTATAATGATAATAGGTAATATTTATTGAACACTTAATATATGCAGATACTTTTCAAAATGCTTCACATATATTAACTCATTAATTTCTCATGACAGCTCTGTGGGTAGGGACTGTTATATCCACATTTTACAGGTGAGGAAACAAAAGCACAGAGAGTTTAATCACATTGCTAAAGATTGTAAGGCTAACAAGAACAACATTTTTATTCTCTTGAAGTATAACTTAAATTTGAAGTTTTTAATCACTGCTATACTGATGCTCAACCCAAGTAACCTTCCAAGGCAAGAAATTTGGAATACTAATGTAACTGGTTCTTGTAATTGGAATATAAATTAGGATGTATTTGGCTAAAAGTTACAAAATGTCCCACTTATGTTGAACAAAAACATGCAGACATACATTATCCCACTTAAAGAGAAGTCCAAAACAGGTAGTTCTTGATTTTTGTTGTTGTTGTTGCATTTTTATTTTTTTAATTATTTATAATATATTTTATTGATTATGCTATTACAATTGTCCCATCTTCCCCCCTTCACTCCCCTCCACCCTGCACACCCTCTCCCACCCACATGCCACCCCTTTAGTTCATGTCCATGTGTCATACTTATAAATTCTTTAGCTTCTACATTTCCCATACTATTCTTTGCCCTGGCCCTGTCTATTTTCTATCTACCATCTATGCTACTTATTCTCTGTACCTTTTCCCTCTCTCTCCTCTTCCAATTGCCCTGTTGCTCACCCTCCATGCGATCTCCATTTCTGTGATTCTGTTCCTGTTCTAGTTGTTTGCTTAATTTGTTTTTGTTTTGGTTTTAGGTGTGGTTGTTAATAATTGTAAGTTTGCTGTCATTTTACTGTACATGTTTTTTATCTTCTTTTCCTTAGATAAGTCCCTTTAACATTTCATATAATAAGGGCTTGGTGATGATGAACTCTTTTAACTTGACCTTATCTGGGAAGCACTTTATCTGCCCTTCCATTCTAAATGAATGCCTTAGTGGATAGAGCAATCTTGGATGTAGGTCCTTGCCTTTCATGACTTGGAATACTTCTTTCCAGCCCCTTCTCGCCTGTAAGGTCTCTTTTGAGAAATCAGCTGACAGTCTGATGGGAATTCCTTTGTAGGTAACTGTCTCCTTTTCTCTTGGTGCTTCTAGAATTCTCTCCTTCATTTTAATCTTGGGTAATGTAATTATGATGTGCCTTGGTGTGTTCCTCCTTGGGTCCACCTTTTTTGGG
>PVKM010026262.1:0-19445 GCA_004027735.1 Carollia perspicillata | reverse complement strand
GAACAAACTCAGATTTTTCATTTCTGCCCAGCAATTTTAGTGCCTATTACCTGCTAAGTGGCCAGGACCAAATTAAGACATTAAAATCTACAAACATTAAAAATTACGCCTAACTCTTCCCCATATGTAAATCCATATGAAATAATACTAAATGGTAAAACTCAGTGAAGGGAAGGCCAACACAGAACTCATTTTCCCCACGGTGCAGTAGGCAGAGAAATGGCCCCCTAAAGATGTCCACATGCTAACCCCTGAACCCTGTGAATATGCTCTATTACATGACAGGGGGAATCTCAGTTGACCTTGGGATGGGGAGGTCATTCTGAACATCAGATGGGCTCAGCGTAGTCACAAGGCTCCTTATAAAGGAAAGAAGAAGGCCGGAGCGTCAGAGGCAGGGAAGACGTGATGACCAAAGCGGAGGCTGGAGTGAGGCCATTGTTGGCTTTGAAGAGAGAAGACGGGACCACAAGCCGTGGAACGCAGGCGCCTCTAAAAGTTGGAAAAGGCAAGAAAGACATTCTTTCCTCGAGCTTCCAGGAGGAGCACAGGCAGCCCAGCTGACATCTTCGACTTGACGCCCGTAACACTTCTAACCTATAGCAGAACTCTAAGATAACAAATAATTCGTGTTGTTTTAGGCCAGTTTTTTTTTTTACAATAAATCTCTTAACGTATTTCTCCTGCTGGCTCTGCTTCTCTGATTAAACCCTGACCGGTATACATGGTAACCACTTTGATTCCCTTGAAAAACATATTTGACATACCAAATTCATTAAAAAGTTTTTGTTGGTGCCCCTGTTTTGCTGACAGCCTCAGCATTTTCTAAGCTCTGGGGAAAAGAGTAATGAACAAGACATCAAGTTTCCACACCTGTAAAATTGGGCTAATCAGAGTAACTCACAGGGTTTTTGTAAGCATTAAATAAATTACAGAGCATCATGTCCTCGGAATGATGCCCGGGACAGACTAAATATTCAAGAAACATTAAAAGAGATAAAGAATAGAAAAAAGACAGGAGCGTGACAAACCGTCTGCTTTCAGGTCCTTATATCCTATAGGGGAAACTGGATGACAAACTCAGAGAAGCAGGAAAGAAGGGAAAGATGGGGGGAAGCAGGGGGGAAGTGCCTGATAATGATAAATACCTCAGAAATCCTTGTTTTAAGATTAGACTATGGGTCGGCTGCCCATGGTGGGCCAGTCCAGCCTGCCACCTGCTTTTATACAGCCTCTAGCTAAGAATGGTTTCCCCTTTCTTAACTAGTTGAAAGAAATCAAAAGAATATTTCATGACATGTGAAAATGATAAGAAATTCAAATTTCAATATCCATCAAGTTTTATTGGAACACAGCCACACTCATTTAAATCATCTACAGTGTCTTTCCCACCGTCAGGCGGAATGGAGTTGTTGTGATAGAGATCAGACCAAAATATTTACTGTCTGGCTCTTTACAAAAAAAGTTCCCAACTCCTGCTCTACCTTGAGTGGTCAGGGAGGGCCTCCCTGAGGAGGTGACATTTAAACTGAGATCTGAATGGCAAGATTAGGGGAAGAGGGCAGTGGAAACAGAGAACAAAGGTACGGACTTTTCTCTAATATTGTAACAGCCTTCCACAGGCTTTTGTCACTATAACGATAGGCCCTAAGGTTCTTCAGGTGCTGTAGGGTCCAGGGTCACAGAGCCCACAGGCACTGAGTCGGGGTGGGGAGCCAGGACTGTCTGGCACCAAAGCCTGCCATGCCCTGTGCCAGCAGCCTAACAGGACACAGGAGCCAAAGAAATGGCTTTATTTGTCAAATGACTTTATTTGCCTTCCTGGGGTCAATGACCGGGGATTTTAGATTCATTCCCAGGAACAGGTGAGAAGGGCCTGGGATTTGTTCATAAGCCTGAAAGCAGGTGTAATTTGGCCTCCTGGTTGGCAGCAGGTTCACGATTGCCACAAGGCCTGGATGTGGACCTGATAACAGGATCCGTGGCAAGGGCAGTAGGGGCGACGGCAGGTAATGTGGGACACCCATTGGTGACTCAGGGCCCTGCTCTCATCCTGACTGGACCACAGCCTGCAGTCTGATGCAAGGGGCCCAACCCCAGCCCATGGGGGCTCAACTCCAGCTAGCTGAGGTTTTCCGGGCCCGATAGAAAAGTGACAACCTCAGTCCCTCGGTTAGTAAGTGTGGCTCTGAGAGAACCCAGCTCTCAATCCCTAGAAGCCATTTCATCTTCACCAGGCTCTGTTTGTAATAACAGAGGAAAAGAGGCAGCTTAGCCCCAATTTAGAGAGAGAGAAATTAAGACAGTGGAGAGGAACAGGGGGTACAGGTTAAAAGCACATGACTTCAGGCAAGTGGTTGACCTCTCTGGGCTTCGCTTTAGGGGTTATGATAGTATCTGCCTCAAAGAAATGTAAGGAATTAAGGAGACAATAGGCCCGCATCACACCCACGGAAGGACTCAGGAAACTTTGGCTGATCCTGAGCACATTCTCTTTGACAATAGTCCTAAAAGGTCTTGGAGAGGCAGTGAGCTCTGGGTTGGAGCCAGGCAGGTCTCTTTTCCACCCAGGAACAAAAGCTTGACGTCAGCCTTGACTTCTCTTTCTTTCCCATGCCACAGTCCATCAGCAAATCGTGCCTTCAGTTTGTGCCCAGAGTCCAATCATTCCTACCATCTCCATGGCATCACCTTAATCCAAACTACAACCCGCTCTCACCCAGATTGCTGGAAAGACCTCCCAGCAGGTATGAAGTCTTCCATCCTTGTCCCCACACCCCACTCCCTCCCCCGCAACTCTCTACTGTCAAAGGGATCCTAAAAAAAGGAGGGTTGTAGCACTCCTCTTTTCGAAAACTTCCTTTTTCCTAACACATCTAGAGTTAACTAATGTCTTTATTCATTCAGTGATCATTTATTATTGAGTACCTGCTATGTGTCAGGTATGTGTACTATCCTAGGCGCTGGAGATAAAACAGAGAACAAAACAAACAAAACCCTCTGCATTCTGGAAGTTTACATGCTTGTGGAAGGACAAATAAACAAATGTATAAGTAAAACATAGTATGTTTGGTGTTATGGAGAAAAATAACTCAGGAAAGAGGAGGGGCCTTGGATTTTAAACAGAGTGGTCGGGGAAGGTAGAATGGATAAGGATTACATAAAAAGCCTGAAAGTGGGAAAGGTGGGAGGGAGCCAGAGGGCAACACGCCACTTAACGATAGGGATACATTCCGAGAAATGCATCATTAGGTGATTTCATTCCTGTACAAACCTCACAGAGTGCACTTACCCAAACCTAGATGGTGTAGCCTCTGTGGTGGATGGGAACATCGTTATGCAGTGCATGATGGCATTCTAGACAAAAGGATCAGCCAGGGCAGAGGTGGCGGTGCTCCTGGTGTGTTTCGGGCACCCTGAGAAAGCCACTGTGACCACAGTGCTACAGGTGCTGGAGGGAGAGAGGGGACCCAACTCAGAGGGGGAAAGGGGGCTGGGTTGAGTACGGTTAGCACTCCACGTTTTTTTCTCCGATCGAGATTGGAAGCCGGTGGAGGTTTTGAGCAGAGGAATACTCAAGTTTTAAAAGTTCACGGGGGCCACTTTGTGGAAAGCCAGGGGAACAATGGCAAGGACAGAGAGGTCTGGGCAGCTTTGCAGGTGTTCGGAGATAAGACTGCTTTGGGTGGGCAAGGAGGTAGCAGCAGAGGTAGCCTCAAATGCAAAGGCCTAAAGGCCTTACAATATGGTCCAGCTTTCCCGATGAGGTTCCTCTCACACCTCCAACCCTACCTTGCTCCTTGCTGTACCCCCAACCCCACAGGCCACTTCTAGGTACATATGGGCACCAATGAGACCAAATTAATCAATGACCCATTCCTAGATAACACCACCTAGTTGAACGCTAGGCACATAGTCAGAACTCGGTAAATGTTTATAGGTAGATACTGCACAGTTCTGCAAAGCCCAGGTGGCTAGCTCTCCTTACAGCTGAGGAAAACTGAGGCTAATAAGGCTGGGGAAGTGAAACCCTTGGGTCCCTCTGTCCAGCCGAGGTTAGACGTTTTTTTCCCAACATTCAGCGAGGGTGAATCGCAGTGACCTCACAGGAGTTTCCCTCAAAACGTCCCCGCTCTGTGGGGGGTTGTGGGGGGCAGCCGAAACCTCGTGGGCCCAGAAGGCCCCCATGTCCTGTAAGTGCCTCGGGAAGATCCTCCAATAGGCATCCTCCCACCCTCAGGCTATAGAGACAAAGGGACTGAAGGGCCGCCCCCGTGGCCCAGGCCCCGCCCCCCGTTCGTCCGCTGGCCGAGCCTTCAGCGGAAGCCGGAAGCAAAAAGCGGGCTGTGCTAGCCCTGCAACTCAGAACTCGGTGGTCTTGGAGGATCGGCAGGATGGGGGCGAAGATGGCGGGAGAGGAGTGAGTGGGTTTTTCCCGGGCGGCGGAGGCGGCGGGGCTGGGCCCCAGCGGGTGACAGCTAGTGCTTCAGGCCGCCTTCTGGCCCCCGGAAGGCGGAGCTCCTTGTGCTGGTTGGCCAGGACTGACCATGCCGGCCCCTGCAAGGAGGGAGGGAGGGACGGGCCTGGGCCCAGCCCGGCCTTGCAGCCTCCTGGAGGTCAGATCCTCGGGCTGGCGATCGGCCACCCAGCGCGGGCCTCGAAAGCTGTCTAGCGGCAACCACAACCCAAATTTCCCTTTTCCAGCTTTCGATCATCTGACGATAACGGAGCGCTCCGCCTCCTCCTCCAGGAAGTCCCCCAACCCCGTCCCCTAGTTAGCCAGTGTCCTCCACTGTAACGATCATTTTTCGCATCTGTGTCCACTCAGTTTCATTCATTCATTAACTGTTGGCGGCCCACTATATTTCAGGCCCTGGGTACCTAGTAGTGAAGGAGGTAGCCCAGGAACCCTCTCTGAGAACTTCCTTTCTAGTAGAAGGAGACCATAAATAGACAAGACACCAGATGCTCTGAAGGAAATGAAATAGTGTTAGGGTGGGGGAAGTCTACTCAAGAAGGAGTGATAGTGCCAGGTGAAACCTTAACGAACAGGAGGAGGGATGGGAGAGGATACAGCAAGTGCAAGAGGCCAGAAGCAAGAACGGCATTAGTGCCTTTGAGGGACAGAAAGGCAGGCATGGGTGACTGGAGTGTAGAGAGCAAGGGGGCTGGCCATACAAGATGAGATGGGGGCAGCCAGGGTGCGGGTCCTGCAGGTACTTGTGTGGAAGGACCACTCTTCGTCCATCTCCATACCTGCTGCCCACAGTCTATTCATGTTACAGACGCCTACCTGTGTTTGTGGAATGAATGTGTGGAAGTTCACTGGGAACCTCGTGGTTGAAATTTGGCTCCCTCACCTGATGACTTTTCGGATGTGCGTCTTGGCTGGGTGGTCATTTCATTCAGTCACCTACTGCGCATCTGCTCCCGGCCCAGAATCTAGACCGTGCTGCAGCAGCACAGCGCAAAAGAGGTGATAATGAACCAGTGATCTCACGTTTGCTTTCAAAGCTTGGTTCTGCCTTGGACTGAGACATTGGCCAAGTCACACGACCTCTCTGAGTCGCTGTTGTTTGTGGGTATAAAAGGGAAAGTAAGAGTATCCACCTCAGGCATGTTATGCCTAGTAAATGAAAGGTTGTATGTTTCCCTGGAAAGGAGCAGGCCTCAATATACATGAGCTGTTAACACTCACCATACAATGACTATTACCAGTATTGCACTAGTGTACAGTCCCAACAGGCGAGGAGAGAGCTGTGAGGAACATAAGTGGTGGGCTGGAGAGGGGCATCACAGAGGTTACACGGAGCCTTTTGAAATCAGAAGGGTTTTGTGAAGTACCAGATCAACGATCGCAAGTTCAGGTGGCTGTTTCAACTTATGGAGACAATTCAAGGAAAAGAATGTAAACTGGAGAAATAAAGGCGCCAAGTAAATAATGTTGGACCTTATAAAGTTGGACCTTGGAAGTGATGAGACTCCAGTTAGCCTTCATTTATTTTTTAATTAAAAAAATTATTGTATTTTTTCCCATTACCATTCAGTCCCCTTATCCCCTGCAATCACCACACTGTTGTTCATGTCCATGAGTCCTTTATGCTTTTTGCTCAATCCCTCCACCCCTTAAGCTCCCCCTGACCCCTGCCTCCATTTAATCCTGTATAAAGGCCAAGGAACAGGCAGCATGCCGTTTCTAAGCGTTTCTAAGCTGCTCCTGATTCCCCCTTGTTCCTGTGCTCTAAGTGGTTGCGTTCAGAAGCACCTGAGGGCACTGGTCCCCTCCTCTGGCAGCAGGCCAGCATTTTCCCAATCAGGTTCTCCAAGGCCTGCCTGTTAGTTGCAAGACTTGTGACGCCTATAAAGCTCTGTGTTGAGTTCTCTTTCTGGCTTTGTGTGTTGATGCTTTGGGGCCCTTTTTCCTTGATCTAATTCTGCTTTTTTGTGTCCGCCAACAGGTTCCTCAACACAACTCATGAAAGTTTCAATGTCACCCTCCACACCACCCTGGTTGCCACCACGAAACTGGTGCTCCCGACCCCGGCCAAGCCCATCCTACCTGTGCAGACGGGGGAGCAGGCCCAGCAGGAGGAGCAGTCCAGTGGCATGACAATTTTCTTCAGCCTGCTCGTCCTAGGTGAATGCAGAGGCACCATCGTCTGCCTCCCTGAGTGTCAGTGGGCGCTGGCTATGGTCAGCCCGTCTAAATCACTGTGGACTTTGTCAAATCCTCCATTTGGTTTTCATTTCAGACACTGAGGGACACTGACCAGTATACCATTTTAGCAGGGTACTTCTTTTTCTTTATAAAATCAGAGCTTAGCCATCCAGAAGAGCTCTTGGTGCAGTATCTTAGATGTCTGTTGGAAGAGAGAATTGAAGAATTTTTGATCTAGAGAGAACCTTGAATAGCTTCCAGTTTAATGGACTTCAAACTCTGCTCATAAGAATCTGTGTGTACATGTGTGTGGTAGCGGTGACAGGAGGTAGGGGAAGCAAACAGATTCAGTCTCTTAAACTCAAAATCTCATTTTGTTCACGGGTAAGAAAATTTAGGCCCAGAGAGGGTAAGCAATTGACCTGGGATTCGGGAGACTAGAGACTAATATCCAGGTTACCAGACATCAGTCAAGAATTTTAGATAAAAGGTAATAACCTCAATGCGCCCCAGAGACTGTAGTAGAGAATTGTGTTAAACAAATACAAAAACTTCCATTGAAACTGCACAACCACTTTGGATTAGCTGACTGCAGAAGAAAGAGCTTAGAATTTGACCCAACCCCAGATTCTTGTTTGAAAAGTGAAGTTGGCACGTTGACATTTATCGCTCCACTATCCCTTAATGATAGTTACTCATACTTCCAATTAGATCCTTTCAGAACAGGGAAAGGCACAACTGGATTTAAAGGTGTAGTGCATTTCTCTGATGTCTAGTCAGACTTTTTTGAGGAAAAATGTCACTTCTTTCACACTGACTTTCAGACTCTTACAGTCAATCTTAATAATACAGTAAAGTCCTAAGGCTCATCCTCGTCTCTCATAGATTTAAACCAAACCAAACCAAAACCCTGTTGCATCCGGCTTTTTTCACTTCACATCGTGTCTTCGAGGTTCACGCATGTTGTAGTGCGTGTTAGAATTGTATTCCTTTGGTCTGGCAGAGTAATATTCCATCGTAAGGATGTGCCACATCGTGTTTATCCATTCATCGGCTGATGCCCATTTGTGTTTCCACCTTTTGACTGTTGTAAATGGTTCTGCTGTGAACATCTGTGCACACATTTTTGTGTGAACACGCCTTTTTATTTCTCTTGGATATACAGTAGGTGCCTAGGAGTGGAACTGCTGGGTTAACTGGTTATTCTGTCTGTAACTTTCTCACCAGCTGCCAGGCTTTTGCACAGAGGCTGCACCGTTTTCCATTCCCACCAGCAAGTGCCCAAGTGCACAATGCCCCGTGTAGATTTAATACGCCCGGGTAACTTTTTACCCTCTAAATACAGTTAAATTCTGTTTTTAGGGGATTGCTTCAACAATCAAGGGCTCTTGTTTTCTTTTTCTTTTGTTATAGTAGCTGAATACAAAGAAGAAAAACAGCTCTTTTGTTGATCAAGAAATCTTTAGTTCCTAAAATCCTGCAGTATTAATCTGTTTACATTGTTGTCAGCTTTATATGTTAGAGAATATAAAAGCCTGGCCTGGAAAAAAAACCCAAAAAACTTCTGTTTTGTAATCACTTTTTTCACTAGAGGGTGAGAAACATAAGCAAGACTTCTAAAGTAATTTTCAGGGTGTGTAGCGTTGAAGATTATTTTGTGCCAAAGACCACAAAACAGGTTTTTATAAGGTACTTTTTCATCCAGGCAAAATCCTGCCCAGCGTCCGTGCATGTCTGGGACCAGAAGGACTGACTGGCATTTAATAGGGCTGTGCGTTTCCCTTGGGGTGTCTTCTCTTCAGACACGTCCTGAGCCCGGACTCTGGGGTTGCGCTGATGTCCCGTGCACCCCGTCTTCACAGAATCAGATTCTTGGCCGTTTACGGGTTGGTGTCTCCACTTTTTGCGCGTAGGTCTGCATGCTTTAGCAGACTCGAATGCTTCTTTTCAAGTAAATTTGAAGGCATTTTTCCTCTTGTATGTTATAAAGATAACATGTTTCTTGTATACTCCTGATTAGATGTAAATCTGATAAAGTTAAAAAAATACTGTTAATAGATAACTTGCCAACGCACGAACTGCACGAACCCTGGTGAACTGAGGGAGATTATCAGTCCATAGTTCATGGTAGACTTCCGGAACTGACCTAGAACACACTTGCCGCTTTTGTTTACTGTTAGTTAAGTCAGATGACATTGTGACTTTTGTGTCTGTAAGGACATGGAAGGATTACATTGTGTTCCTCTTTGTCGAGAAGGGATTTTTTATTTTGTATTTTTAGGAGCCTTGAATCCGCTCACTTGTACTTAGCCGTTGCTGATCTTAGACTCCGCAGAAACAATGGCCAGTCACTGTTGCCAACTTTCACTGGAGGTAGCAGCCAGCGTCACTTGACAGACATTTTATGGGCCATTAAATTGACTGGACTTATTAAAATCAAAACGTCTGTGTGTTAATACAGTTTACGTAATTGTTGCTGCGGGCATGAGAAGCACACTGCCTTGTGGGGTGCACGCCCTCCGTACCACGCGGAAGGTTTTGTTGCTGCTTGCTCCCTTTTCCGGAAGCGTGCTTGGGAACGTGCCCTTGGGTTTGCATGTATGCATCTGTGCGCTCATAAGCAAGTACGCACGCGCAGGCACACGGGGCTTGGGGCTTGTTTGTTTTACTATGAATGGGGTCCTATCACCTGCTTTTCCCCCTCACAGAATGACTTGGAGATCTTTCTGTGTTAGTGTGTTTCATAGACTTCATCCTTTTTTCCTTTTTGAAGGATGTGTACATGGTAAAAATAAACAGAACGTAAAATTTACCACTTCAAAGTGTACAGTTCAGTGGCAGTGACTACATTCACAGTGTGGTGCAGCCGTCCCCACTGTTTGGTTCCAGAACCTGGTTATGACCCCAAAAGGAAGCCCCGTGCCCATTAAAGGCATTCACTCCCCATTCGCCCCTCTCCCCAGTCTCCGGTAAGCTCAGTTCTGCTTTTGGTCTCTGAGAATTTGCCTGCTCCAAACATTTGATACAAATGGAATCATACAACGGATGATGTATATTTGGCCTCTTTCGCTTGGCGTCCCGTCTGCAAAGTTCACCCATGTTTCAGCGTGTGGTGGCGTTGCCTTCCTCGTACGGCCGAGGAACGTTCACTGCGAGGGTGTAACCACGTGCGCTTCATCCGCTCACCAGCCGATGCCCATTAGTGTCGCTTCCACCCGTCGATTCGCGGTACACAGGGCTGCTGCGAACATTTGTGTACACGTTCTCGTGTGGACCTAAGTGCGTATTTCTCGTGAATGTATACTTAGGAGTGGTATTACCGGGTCAAACGGCTGCTCCCTGTAACTTTCTCAGCATCTGCCAGACTTGCCCCCCCAGCAAGGCCCAAGTGTCCAATTGCTTGACATCCTCACCAACACTTGTCATTACCCACTCTGTTTTGTTTCTTTAATTATAGCCATCCTAGTGGGTGTGAGGTGGTATCTCATTGTGACTTTGATTTGCATTTTCCTAATGACTATGATGTTGAGCATCTTTTCATGTGCTTATCGGCCATTTATCTTTTTTTGGAGAAATGTCTATTCAGGTCCTTTGCTCATTTTTACACTGTGTTGTTTTTCCTTTTGTTGTTGAGTCGTAAGAGTTCTCTATATATCCAGATATCTGATTTACAAATATTTTCTCCCGCTCTGTGGGCTGTTTTTTCAGACCTCATCCTTCTTAATGGCCGAAGGCCATTCCTTGAGCCTTACATTGAGTTCTCTCTGTTGGTAGTTTCCCCTCTGCTCTGAAAGACGCGAATAGTTGTTTGACTCATGAGAATACATTTTTTTTAGGATTTTATTTATTTATCTTTAGAGGGGGAAGGGAAGGAGAGAGGGAGAGAAATATCAATGTATGGTTGCCTCTTGTGCATCCCCTGCTGGGAACTGGCCTGCAACACAGGCATGTGCCCTGACTGGGAATCGAACCGCGATCCTTTGGTTTGCAGGCCCGTGCTTAATCCACTGAGCTACACTAGCCGGGGCTCATGAGAATAAATTTTTAAAGTAATTTTTTCATCCAGTTAGGTGCAAAGGAAGAGCAGAAACTGCTTCAACTCCCGAATTTATTATCTGTCTCCCTACAGGACCCTACGCCCCCCTTTCTAGACGGCAGGCAGGCTCTTTGGCCACATGTTGCCATCGGGCATTGGAACTCTTTTCTTACCCTTGGTACTCAGTGTGGGGTTCTCCTCACTAGGTAAAATGCTCATGATGAAATGACACCACAGACTGACAGTTTAGAGCACAGAATGGACGGAGGACAAAATTTCTGTGTTTACAACCGCCTCCTTTCTCCGGGCGCCTGGTGCCTTTCGGTGGAACTGGAGATACCTGAGTTTGTCAGTGCGGCTCTGAGGGTGGCCAGTTCACAGCCGTGCAGGTGGTTTAAACATTCTTTTAGTACCAGGAGGGCAGCACTGTGACTGGGCAGACAGCAGGCCACCCCGCTGCCTGATGAGGAGAGACGTGCACGTCGACATTGGACCACGAATTTACAGTCAGGAGTTATTTACGTAAAACGTTGCTTTTGGGGGATGGTCCAGAAATACTTACTCCTTTCAAACAGTTTTCTAGTCTTTGATTTCCTTTTCCGTCATGACATCACCTCCGTGAGGAAAGTCAGGCATTCCCCTTATTCCACTCACTGAGGAATGAAGGCAGCCAGCAAGGGAGTGGGGGCGCCTGAGGTTCAGGGCCCCGGACCCGACTCTGGCCTCACCGTGCGGCACCTCCCAGTAAAGTGCCCTCCGCAGCTCGGGTTTCCCATCTAGAACCAAAGGGGGTAATGGTGACAACAGCTGGTTGGGAGGGGTGTTGGGGGTCAGACGAGGCACAGTTGGAAGTGTTCAGTGCGTGCCCGACTGGTGGGGAGCCCTCAACCGGGGGGGGCCCTACCCAGCTGGAGAGCAGGTGCCCATCTTCAGGTCTCTGACGTTCTTAGAACCAGAGTATTTACTTTGTCGTGTTTATAAAACATCCCTGCTTGCTTCTGTGTTAGGAGAGAACCGGTCCCCTGGTGGCAAAGTACTCTGTGTCAGCACATTCTGTTGCAGTTACAGGTACAGCGAAGTGATTTCACTGACTTCCTCCTCACCACTTAGACTTTTGCAGTTATGGCAACTTCAGAAAAGTTGAGGACCACTTCTCAGAATCAGGGAAGTTCGAACAGTTTTAAATCGTTGGGTCAAGTCTAGTAGCTTAGAAAAAAGTAGATGCCTGATTCTCTCAGATGTACAGAAGTATGGAGAAATGTTATAAACACCGTGAGTCTATGTCCAGTTTCAGAAATAAGAGGTTGAAAATACCACTGACGTTTACGGTATCATTGACAGCTCTCGGTTTCCCTGGCAGCCCTTGAGTAACTGTTGCCTTGAACTTGGTGTTTACGACTTACAAATGTGCCGTTTTAACAAAGTCTTATTTTTCCCACAGCTATCTGCATCATATTGGTGCACTTACTGATCCGATACAGATTACATTTCTTGCCAGAGAGTGTTGCTGTTGTTTCTCTAGGTAAGTGCGTGTTGGTGATTTTACAATAAAAGCAGTAGCCATAGCTATCTATCACTTTTTTAGTACCTCCTACTGCCAGGACCCATAAGAGGTGTGGTACATACCTGATCTCATTTAATGCTCACTGCAACCTGCCACGAGGGTGTTCTGGTCCCATTTTACTGGAGAGGACACGATCAGAGAGGGGTCATGACCTCATAAAGGTCACATGGACGCCCCTCTGCACAGCTCGAAGGCCTTTTCTTCTGGAGCACATTGAGGTGCATTGACCTCCGCTGCAAGGCTTTGCTTACACCCACCTGAACTAAGGCAAGTAAATGACACTCGAATTCCTAGTGTCACTGAATTTTACAGCCAAGAGGGGCCCTCGCCTTACAGTCTAGGAAAGAGAAATGGCCCCTTTAATGTCAGAGTCGGATCTGTGGTCTTCAAAGAGCATTTCACTCTACCTCACATTTCTCTCTTTTGTTTCCTGTGGCAATTAACTCTTAAAATAATTAGCCGCTATTTAGAGTGAATAAACTGGTGTAATAACAGGTGTGAACTCACAAGCAAGTTCATTGAAGTGGTTAGTGGAGGAAGAAGCAGAGACCTTATTTTCAGTAAGTGTTAAGATCAAGATGAAAACGTGGGTGGGGATGCTTAAGGCGTAGAAAATAAGGTTTAACCAAGTTCAGCTAAAGCTCTCATCACATTATTATACTGTAGTTAACTCTTACTAGTTTCCACTTGCCTGCTGATGATATTTAATTGTTTCATATCACACTGATGCTTTAAGTTCATTTTATTTGCCTTGTAGATCTTGTTTAGTGTCTTTAGTAAGTCTTTCACAACATAGCTGTTGTTTGGATTGGCTTCGGAAATGAACGTGCACACTGTTCACTCTCCTCCCCCTGCCGCCGCTGGGTTCCTGCTGCCCCGGTTCAGCCCTCCTGCGCCTTTCCTGGACTTCCCAGGGCTGCTCAGCGCCAGGTTCTGGCCTGTGTGCTCTCACACCTTCATCCCATTTAAGCCTCAGGACCCGCAGTGATGCTGTGTTTTAAGGGAGAGGCCCCACTGTGGCATACTGATCTTCAGGAAAGAGTTGGAAACCAGTTTTGCTCGAAAGAGTTCCTGTTCTCTATCTAGCAGGCTCTCCAGCTGCACATCCTGGCAGATTCTAACAGCCTTAGCTAACGAATCGCCTGGGAGCTCTGAGAATGGGAGGGTCATTCATTGGCGTTCCTTTCCCGACGTTGGGCATGTTGAAAATAACAGCTAATACTTGTTCTTCTGGGGCATTCAGTAAAGCCTTTAAAAAGCCATTCCAAGGAATTTACAGTTTTGCAGTCAGTTTTCATAGTTTCTCAAGAATAATAAATATAGTTGGTGTGTATTGAGGTGTTGTGTGCATGGAAACTAAAGTGGTGGTTGGTTCTTATTATTTGATTTGGAATGTCGAGCTCTTCACTGTCTCTTGAACAGAGGGTAGCTGCAGGCCAGGGGCCACCAGTGCTTGTACTGGGACTCACAACATGCATTGTTGGTTGCCTACCCAAAATTTTCTCCCTTCTTCCTTGAAAACAGAACCCTCATTTTGATCAGGTGTCTTGCCTCCAAGTTAAGGTTGGTCTTCGCCATCGTAATAATTGCATTCTCCTTTGCCCAAAAAGTACAGAGGCAGCAAGGCAGTGTGAAGTCCAGATCTGGCAGTGAGCCCAGGGGAAGTCTGCTCAGGGGTGGGTTTGGGGAAATGCTTCTCCTCTGACAGAAAGGATAATTTCCCCTTTCTTTGATGCTGCTGTGTGAGGGTGCGGAGCCCTGGGGGCCATCTTGAGTCCCCTGAGGCGCACAGACGGAAGCCAGAATGCCAAGGACTGCCAGGGTGGCAGACGGGAAGCCTAGATTCTTGACTGCACTTTTGTCTCATTGAATTGATAGCTACCTATCGCAGAGCTGCCTATTCAATGAGGTGATAAACCATTTTTAGTCAGGTGTTCTTTTACTTGCAGCCAAAAACATCTTAACTGATACAGGATCGGGCTCTGTCCATTAAAGGGACAAAATCCATTCAAATTGACTCAAAGAAGACAAATTGGTGGGGGTTGAGTTGCACACCCATTGGCTCAAAGAACCAAAAAAAAAAAGAGAGAGAGAGAAAAGAAAAATTCACAGTGGTGCCAACTCCAGACTCGGCTGCGCCAAGTCTCCTGGACTCAGTTTTCCTCCATTTTCGACAGTGTTTCCCTTTGTTTCGGCTTCACTCTCGGGCAGGCTCTTTCCGTTTGGTGAACCTTCATAGCTTCAGGCTTACTGTCTTTACAGTAGCAAGTGGGGGCAGGGGGAGGTGGCCTCCTGTTCGAGCTGGTTCCACCAGGGGCTGTGGACGCACTCTGACCACATGGCCACCCCACAACGGGGAATGGGGGGTGCAAATGTGGTCGGGAGTCAGCCAGGGCTCTCCATCCACAGGATTCACGTATTCACTGATGTGACAGAAATGACTGTGGCCTGTGCAGCCAGGCTGGGGCGGGGTGACGGAAAGTAAGTCCTGCTTTCGGTAATAATGTGCTAACTTCGGCGAATGGAACACTGAGAGCACGTCCGGGAAGAGTGCTGGGTCGGAAAGTAGCTTGCGTTACATTCGAGGGCATTTGGTTGGAATTCAGAAAAGCTGACAGAACCATCGAAGCAGTCCTGCATTTCACAGAGCTGCGCGTTAGTCAACTGAAGGAGAACTTTGAACCACTAGAGCAAAGTGTGACAAAATATTGGGATAGTCGCCATTTCAAGAATTTCCGACTTTTCTGCCAAGAAAGAATCTTGACAAAGCTGCCAGAGAAGATGGGGTTTTCACCCTTCCAGGGATGCGTTTTCCCAGCCTGCCTCTTCTAGCCAGAAGTTCCTGAAGTCTGCAGTCATGGAGGGCCAGGAATGGCCTTTCGTGTGACAGTTCAGCCTTCAGAGTGCCTCACAGAGTGTTGGTATAGAAAAGGACTTATCTGCACCGTGAAAGCACATTTTCTCTTTTATATTTTATTGCATTTCCAAATGAATCAGAAGACTTTTCTCATTCTTTAAAAAAACGTAGTCTCAACAGACTCCCAGTTCTAAATATACTTCCTTGGCCTGTGTTCAGAGCTTTCAGATACTTTCTATATACTTCATGAAACTCTGTACTTTGGGCCTCTTTTTAAAAAGTAATTTTTTGCACATTTGAACAGCTATACAGAAAAAGAAATCCTTTTTACTGACCATTTCAACTCTTTTTATCATGCTTCATTCTCTTCTAAACCATTTGTAGACATATACGTATTGATTAGATGACTTCATGTGGTTTGAGTTTATATCATTTTTTGTGTTTTTTCTTCTTACTATTCTTCCCACGTTTTACTTAAGTCCACACATTTATTCTCATTGGCCATAGAGTGCCGATTCAGTGTTTATAGATTTGGGGCTGAAATTTATAAGCAAAGAAAATGGAATGATTGCACTGCCCGCTGTCCTCTTGTAAAAAACAAAAGCGGGAATAGATTCTTTTTCACAGTCTCACTGTATTTCAGAGCAGGAAAGGCCAGTCAGGGCTGGAAATCCGACTTTCTGATGCCAAGGTTTAGCCTGAATACTGCAGATAGAAAACCTGCATTTTAACTTACAGCTAGATTTGATTGGGTCCTGGAGCGAACAGGACACGCAGAAGTGGCCCCTGTCACAACCTTCTTAACTGTGTTTGTGCTTTTTGTCATAGTCATTCCCTCCTGTTCCGAAGAAAGGATTTAAACATTTTTTTTTGAAGAGTAGTGTTCTTTATGTCATTTGGGGTTTTGAGTGGAAAATGATGAGAAACCACTCAGTTCCGGAGTTATTGACTAAACGTAATTCTGGAAAAAAGCAAATACAGTAATTACATCCTAATTATACTTAAGTTATAAAAAGTATTTTTAGAGGCAACTTAAAGGGAGACTCCTCACTGTGACAGCTTTCGCATGTCCCCTGGGTAGCTCTCCCTGCATCGTGGGTGCTTCGAATAGTTAGGAACAAACAGACATGCGTATGTTGGTCTGAGAGTAGCTGTCTTAGAGGTCGGGGCCAAAACTGGCTGTCAGATTGACAACATGACCGCAGTAGACAGGGCTGTCCAGGCTGTCGCATTCGAAGGGAGAGTGCTAGCACGGACTTTTAGCCTCTGTGTTTCTGGAAACATGGATCAGAGGTGATAGTTTATTCTTGGAACGTCGTGGTGCTGTCTTGCCGCCATGAGCTAAATGTGTGCTCCATGTGTAATGATGTCCCGCCTTTGCCTGGAGCCTCGCTTGGACTTTCCTGGGTTTGTGGTCATCCTCTCTCGTCTCGGCTTTTATCATCGTTAGGCTGTGTTTTATGCTCGCACCTTCCAGATACGCCAAAATAGGGAAGGAGTCTAAATTTTCAAAGAAAAAAGGCTGCTAACGAATTGCATTCTGAAACTTGCTGTATTAGAGCTGATCACCATAAACGTCCTACTGCGCCATGTAAATGTTCTCTGCAGATGATAAGGAGTGCCATTCCCTTGAAGAAATCAGCTACTTTAAAAACAAAACATTTAAACAGCCTTTCCCCAGAAAGCAGACAGGCACACAACTCCGACATGCTGTTTCCCATCTTACTGGCAGGTCGTCTGACTTTTAGAGCATCTTTGGAGTAGTGTCCGCTTTAACGTGAGTCACACAGTCAAGGACTGGATTCAGTTACCTTGTTGTACTACAGCTTGGTTCTATGACTACAGCTGACAAGACACACTGACAGTATTTTAAAGCATTTCCAGTAAATCACTTACGGTTGAAAAGTATTTCATAAGTAATTGTATTTCATTTTGCCCCATTACGTAGTAGGCGGGTTATGTCCTGCTGATGGTCAGGGTCAGCGTGGCAGCCTCTTTCTAGGCCTGCTGGTCTGTTGGCACAAAGAGCCCAAAGTGACTGGGAAGCAGCCACTGTAGCTCTTACTATGTGAACCCTGGTGGATATGTCCTTTCAACCCACTGAGCCTGAAGTTTCAGGCTAAGGAAGCAGAAATCCCCCAGGTGGAAATCCCCACTCCCACGCGAGTCCCTGAGGAGGGTGAGGCTGAGTGGGGCCACTCCTGCACATCGTGCGCTGTGCCCCTCCTTGCTTACCTGGTGGGGACGTTGCGCCTTGTAATGGCCGTGTGTGTAAGGAGTGTGCCGCATCCTGGACGAAAGCTTCTTTCCTCACAGGTTGTCATCGCCAAGCTGGTGCCATCTCAGCTCCATCTTTAGAGGCCACCTTAGCACTCTGGCTGGCTGGCAGCTTCTGGACGGTGTGGTACGTGGTGTAGGACCGTGTGGAATCCACGGTCACATGCCCAGGGCTGCATCACCTTTGCCATAAAGCGAGTCTCTCGGCTTGACGCATGGTTACGCAGCATCCCACTTGGGTGGGTCAGACCCTCTGGGCCCACGGGCAGTGGTGCTGGCCAAAAGACAGGCAGCGTGCGGGTCAGTCTCAGGTGGCAGGGTCCGATGTCATCGAGTCGCTGGCACATGCTGGCTGGTCTCAAGGGATGGCACCACACCGGCTGCTGAGTCGGTGTCCGTGGCTGTCCAGGAGACAGTCAACAGTGGCAGGAGCTAGAGCAGCCAGGTGAGAGGCAGTGCGTGCTGTTGGGCGCTGCATAGCTTCCACCTGCCCTCATGGTTAAGAGTCCATGAGCCCCTTGCACAAACGCTGAAGTGGCCAAGGCCAGAGGCTGGGGGAATAATCCACCGGTCCCTGGATTGGGTTTTTCTCCTCTGTCAGCTGGTCATAAAGAACTCCCGGACTTCCAGCCAAGATGGACGCATAGGTAGACACGCTATGCCTCCTCCCACAACCAAAAGAAGAACAACAGCAAATTTAAAAACAAAAAACCACCAGAACTACCAGAAAATCCAACTGTATGGAAGTCTGACAACCAAGGAGTGAAAGCAGAAACATTCATCCAGACCGGTAGGAGGGGCGGAGACGGGCAGCCGGGCGGAGAGGACTCACGGCAAGGCGGTAGCTCATGGACCACGAGAAGTGGCGGCTGGGGGAGTGGGCAGTCCCATATTGGTGTGCAGATAAACCAGGAGGAACAACTGGGAAGCGAGACAGACTGCACAACCCAGGGCTCCATTTTGGGGAAATAAAGCCTCATGACTTCTGACTGAAAACACCTGTGGGGGTTGAGGTGCCGGGAGAAACTCCCAGCCTCACAGGAGAGTTCTTTGGAGAGGCCCACAGGGTCCTAGAACGTACACAAACCCACCCATACGGAAATCAGCACCAGAAGGGCCCACTTTGCTTGTAGGTAGTGGGGAAGTGACTGAAATCCAGCCGGGAGCCCAGCAAGCGGCTTTGTTCCTTTTTAGACTCCTCCCCTACGTACAGCGCCACACCGCAGCAACGTGGGTTGCCCCACCCTGGGGAACACCTAAGGCTCCGCCCCTTACTACATAACAGTTGCACTGAGACAAAAAAGTGGCCCAAATGAAAGAACAGATCAAAGCTCCAGAAAAAGTACAACGAAGTGACGAAGGGATAGCCAGCCTATCAGATGCAAAGTTAAAAACACTGGTAATCAGGATGCTCAGAAATGGTTGATACAGTATGGTCGCAAAATAGAGGAAAAAGTGAAAGCCAAGAGAAGGAAAATGAATAGGGAACCAACACTGACAGGAAGGAAACTGGGACTCAAATCAATGGTTTGGACCCGGAGGAAGAAATAAACATTTAACTGGAACAGAATGAAGAAATAAGAATCCAAAAATATGAGGAGAGGCTCAGGAACCTCTGGGACAACATCTGAATCATGGGGTGCCAGAAGGAGAAGAGGAAGAGCAAGAAATCGAAAACCTATTGGGAAAAATAATGAAGGAGAACTTCCCCAGTCTGGCAAAGGAAATAGACTTCCAGGAAGCTCAGAGAGTCCCAAAGAAGTTGGACCCAAGGAAGCACACACAAAAGCATATCATAATTACATTAGCCAAGATTAAAGAGAAGGAGAGAATCTTCAAAGGAGCAAGCAAAAAGGAGACAGTTACCTACAAAGGAGTTCCCATAAGACTATCAGCTGATTTCTCAAAAGAAACCTCATATGCAAGAAGGGACTAGAAAGAAGTATTTGAAGTCATGAGAGGCAAGTACCTCCATCTAAGATGACTCTATCCAGCAAAGCTATCATTTAGAATGGAAGGGGAGACAAAGTACTTCCCAGATAAGGTCAAGTTA
>PVKM010026261.1:0-19440 GCA_004027735.1 Carollia perspicillata | reverse complement strand
AGAGACTGCTTTCTTGGTTGCATTTGATCCAGTAGTGCAAAAATCAAAAATGCCAAGTAGAATTTTTCTTTTTCTACTTCCCCATTTTCTTCTTTCTCTTCCTCTTTTATGTATGAGAAGTGGGTTTGAATCTGTACCAAAATCAGTTTTTTTTTAAATATATATTTTATTGATTATGGTATTACACTTGTACCATTTCCCCCCCTTTATTGCCCTCCACCCTGAACACCCCCTCCCACCCACATTCCCCCCCTTTAGTTCATGTCCATGAGTCATGCATATAAGTTCTTTGGCTTCTACATTTCCTATGCTATTCTTAACCTCTCTCTGTCTACTTTCTACCTACCATTTATGCTACTTATTCTCTGTACCTTTTCACCCTCTCTTCCCCTCCTACTCCCCTGTTGATAACCCTCCATGTGATCTCCATTTCTGTGGTTTTGTTTCTGTTCTAGTTGTTTGCTTTTGTTTTCGTTTTATGTGTGGTTGTTAATAACCGTGAGTTTGCTGTCATTTTAGTGTTCATATTTTTGATCATCTTCTTTGTCTTAAATAAGTCCCTTTAGCATTTCATATAAAGATGGCTTGGTGTTGATGAACTTCTTTAACTTGACCTTATCTGAGAAGCACTTTATCTGCTTTTCCATTCTAAATGATAGCTTTGCTGGATAGAGTAATCTTGGATGTAGGTCCTTGCCTTTCACAACTTGGAATACTTCTTTCCAGCCCCTTCTTGCCTGTAAGGTCTCTTCAGAGAAATCAGTTGACAGTCTTATGGGAACTCCCTTACAGGTAACTGTCTCCTTTTTTCTTTCTGCTTCTAAGATTTTCTCCTTATTTTTTATCTTGGGTAATGTAATTATGATATGTCTTGGTGTATTCCTCCTTGGGTCCAACTTCTTTGGGACTCTCTGAGCTTCCTGGACTTCCTGGAAGTCTATTTCCTTTGCCATATTGGGGAAGTTCTCCTTCATTATTTGTTCAAATAAGTTTTCAATTTGTTACTCTTTCTCTTATCCTTCTGGCACCCCTATAATTCGGATGTTGGAACATTTAAAGATGTCCTGGAGGTTCCTAAGCCTCTCCTCATTTTTTTGAATTCTTGTTTCTTCATTCTGTTCTGGTCAAATGTTTTTTTCTTTCTTCTGGTCCACACCATTAATTTGAGTCCCAGTCCCACCCCCACCCCCATCACTATTGGTTCCCTGAACATTTTCCTTTATTTCACTTAGCGTAGCCTTCATTTTTTCATCTAATCTGTGATCAAATTCAACCAATTCTGTGAGCACCTGATTAGCAGTGTTTTTGAACTGTGCATCTGATAGATTGGCTATCTCTTCATTGCTTAGTTGTATTTTTTCTGGAGCTTTGATCTGTTCTTTTATTCAGGTCATTTTTTTATCTCAGTGCACCTGTTATGTAGTAAGGGGTGGAGCCTTAGGTGTTCACCAGAGCAGGGTAACCTATGTCGCTGCATTGTGACTTTGTTTGCTGGAGGGGGAGGGGTCTGAGAGGAAACAATGGTGCTTGCTCCGCTCTCTGCCGGTTTTCAGTCATTTCCCCCACTACCCTCAAGCAAATTGGGCCCTTCTGGTGCTGATTCCTTGGTGGGTGGGTTTGAGTACATTCTAGGATCCTGTGGGTCTCTTCAATGAACTCTCCTGTGAGGCTGGGAGTTTCTCCCACTGCTGCCTCAACCCCCACAGACATTTTCAATCAGTGGTTTGAAGCTTTATTTCCCCACTGGAACCCTGGGTTTCATGGTCTGTTTCACTCCCCAGTTGTTCCTCCTGGTTTATCTGCATACAAATGTGGGGCCATTTACTCTACCACCCACTGCCTTGCTGGGTCCACCAGCTGCCACCTTGCCACGAGTCTTCTCCAACTGGCTGCCCATCTCTGTCCCTCCTACTGATCTGGATGAATGTTTCTTCTTTAACTCCTTGGTTGTTGGACTTCCATGCAGTTTGATTTTTCTGTCAGTTCTGGTTGTTTTTGTTTTAAATTGCCATTGTCCTTCTTTTGGTTGGGCAAGGAGGCAAAGTGTGTCTACCTGTGCCTCCATCTTGGCCAGAAGCCTGAATCTGTACCAAAGGCAGTTTAAGAATTGTTATTACTAAGGGTTAAATTTGCTTAGCTATTTTAGATATATATCAACCCCTATTTCATTAGTCTAAAGCTACTACCAGTCAACACATTTCTATAGAGACTGACATATGCTCTACCACTCTCCTCCTCTTTACAGCAGAGAAGTCAGATGTCAATCAGTGACCACAAAGACACCCATGACTCCAGAATTTCTGCTCCATGCAACACCACTCAGCATAGGCTGAGCAGCTCCCTGTTCCAGGCTCTCAGCTGGATATGGGGGTGGGGGTGGGCAATGAGAGAGCAGAGGCCTCCAACTCTGCCAGGAGGCAGGATGGTGTAGTGCTTGTGATATGAGCTTGGATTCAGGCAGATCCTAACCTTACTAGCTGTGGGAACTTGGGCTAATTATTTAACTTTCCATATCTATAAAATGAGGATGAATAATACTACCGCCTCAAAGGGTTATCTAATGAGAAAATGAGATAACTCTTCTGAAGCACTTTTCAGGGAGCCTGACAGAAAGAAAAACCCTCAAAAAATGCTCACTGTAATAATTATGTGTAAAAGCAAGTTCACAATCTATGGTAGAAAAGAACTGCAGTCTTGTCAGCCGATCTCAATGTGTCATAACACAGATGTAAGTTAGTGCTTTGGAGCAAAGAAGGAGATGCCCTTCTGAATGAGGAACTGACAGAAGGCTTTGTAGCTGAGGAGGCATTTAAGGCAGACTTTAAATAATCCTGGAAAATAGGGAAAAGTCTTCACTGGGTCATTTCTGTTGTCCTTTGTTCAGTGTAACTAGTATGTCTGTGGTTTCCAAGAAAGAGGAGTTTGACTTTTCTTCTATCCACATTTGGAGGCCTCCTAAAATTTATTGTAAAGTCAGCTATATAATTAGATGTAGACTGTCAAAATGCCCAATAACAAGGCAGATAAATTAACATAAAGGACTTGTTTCTCTAGAATTGCCAAGGGAACAAATACATGACTAGTTCATGCTGCATCAGTAAGCTTTAATTAAACACAGAGTGGGACAAAGTAGGTTTACAGTTGAGAGTATATGAAACCCAAAGTTTAATTCTTGTATTATTCTTTATTAATTACTGTATTACTTTTTTCCCACCCTGTACTTATTGAGAAACAACTAAGAACTGAGAAACATTCACTTGCAACAGAGGCCAAGGAGGGCCTATGATTTCAACTACTTCCAGTTTGGAAAGTACCAAAGGAAAGAAGAAAGCCCACATCTTGTATCTGGCAGTCAAGGCTCTTCATTACCTGACTCTGGCCTTCTCCTCCACCTTAATTCTCCATATTCTCCAATAAAGGGCCTATGTTCTTTAAAAGCTTGTGTCCACATTCTCCCCCAAACGGAAATCCATTCCTCATTCAGCCCTTGCTCATCATGTTCCTTTCCCCCTTTCTGTCCTCTTGGCCCCTGCAAATTCTGCCCAAACCTTGAGATCTAGGCCATAGTGCCCCCTGTGGAGATACATTAGCTCCATCTCACAGTCATCCTTTCAGTGCCCACATGGCTCCTGCTGCATTAGGGACCCACCCTCTTCAGCTGCTCTCTGTATTCAGTGCAGAGATCAATCTCTCAAATTCTATTGGAAATCCCTGGTTACAGACCTTCTTAAATTTCATTACTGTTCTCAACTGCATTTTGTGTCATGTATACAGTAGGTGGTTAACAAGCAGTTGTTGGATTCTTGTGCTCATTTCCCTCAGGGCAGGCACATGCTGACCATGAGGAGTCCCATACTCAACACCATTCAGCACCTCCTCCTTCAGAGCTGGCAGATTAGCAGTGTGGCCAGCACTGGTCAGGTCGACAGGACAGAGAAACTCTCACATGAGGTAGGAAGTGGCCATTGCCCTAGATTTCCCAAGTAGAATTCAAAGGAGGGAGACTCTACTCTGTCTTTTCATTTGTGTATTATTTGTGTATTGTCAGCACCTAACTCAATGCCTGGCAGATAATGAATGCTCAGATAATTGGCAAAAGAACTGAGGAGTGACTTCTTCTTACAGAGTCAAGGGAAATTTTTAAAGAAAGATATTTTATTAAAACTTATCTGGAAAGATGAGTGAGAATGTAGATGTATAGATGGAACTAACAACATGGACAAAGAACCTTGAACAAATGATTTTCTCTTAACACCCACTTTCACACATTTTTCCATTTACTCATCTTCCACATCCAATGACCTAGAATTTGAGGGGATTAGAGCCATTACCACCTTGTGTTCCAGGGTCAGTGCATTTTGAGCCCTGATACCCAATCATGATCTTGTACTCCATAACTCCATGTACACATGGATCCATGTACTACCAACAGTACATTGTACAAATTTCATAGAGTCAAGGCATCTTTCTTAATACCATCTGTCAAGTGTCTACTCTCACCCCTTGCCCTGCCTTCTAGAAGTTTAGGTGTGTGAGTGGAAGAGCAGGGGACACATGATTGGTATCAGTTCTAATAACAAGAGGGACATAACAATCCTGGAACCACACCAGTAGTGTCCAGAGGTAACCCTATCAAACTCTAAAGGGTCATAGAATATTACTCACCTCTACTTTTCTCTGTTTCTTTTATTCTTTTACTATCTGTAACCCAGCTCAACTCTATATAATATTTTAATCTCAGCACCATCTTCTGAATACAGATTCTGCAGAGGATGTTATTTGGTCAGATTAGTTCAGGGCTCCCCCTATGGTTGGTAGCATAATGGCCCCCAAAGATGTCCATTTCTAATCCCAGGAACCTGTGCATATATTGCTTTACGTGGAAAAAGGTATTGTGCAGGTGTTACTAAATTCAAGATCTTGAGATAAAGAGATTTTCCTGAATTACCTAGGTGGATACGATCTAATCCTATGGGCTCGTAAAATACAAGGGCCTTTCCAGTCTGTGGTCAGAGAGAAAAATGTGACTTACCCACAGCCTTCAGATGGACATAGCGCAACAGGAGGGTGCATTAGTTTTCTATTGCTATTGTAACAAACTACAAACTCACTTGGAAGATTAACATCATGGCAAGGACTGGAATCTCTAATACAGAGTTACAAAGCTAATAAAGAGTAGTGCTGGCATTTGACTCCAAAACTTAAGAGGGAAAAACCAGCATCTCTACAGGAGACCTGTCTCCTTGTTACCTAGAGGCCTTATAATTGATAAGAAGATAAGATTGCTATAAATGGCAGAAATCATGCTCAGTCCAAATATTTCATTTCTAGAGGGTTAAATTACTTGGAAAGCTAATGAAATTAACATTTTTTAGAAAAAAAGAAATAGAGAAAAAGTCAACTTATTGTTTCACTTTTTTATGCATTCATTGGTTAATTCTTGTATGAACCCTGATCAGGGATTGAACCCACAACCTTGGTGTATCGGATTCAATACACCAAGTATTGAGCTACCAACTGAGCTACCCAGCCAGGGGGGAACTAACATTATTTTTTAAATACCTAAGAAGAAAAAAATGAACAGCAAAAATGTACATAAGTAGTCTGAAAATTTGAAAGCATGTTGAGGGTTGAGGTGCAAAATGAAGAGCAGGAGGGGAATTTAGCATAAGTACATAGATTTTAACTCTGGACCAAGATTTTAAATTACTTGAACAGTTTTGAAAAATAACCATATTAACTACTACTAATTACTATACAATTAGTATTTTATTTTTATTTTTATTTTTATTTTTATTTTTATTTTTATTTTTATTTTTATTTTTATTTTTATTTTTATTATAATAATGGAGCCAATGTTGGGGGAGTCAAAATGCTGGCCAGTGTTGCTGTGGCTGTGGAGCAGGGAACCTGGCCCTGACAAGCATTGTGGGGGGAGTTTGTTTGCATGTGTCCTGAGGGTCTTGGGAAATTGAGTAAGAGAAGCCAAAATCCAAAACCACAAATATGTATGCTCCAGTCTTTGGTGAGAGCCAAGCTACCAACATTCTGAATGTCCCACAGGTGTTTTGTTGACTTATTTCAAACCATTTTCAGAGACTGAAGATAGAGGCGAGGTAGGAGGGAGCAGATTCCACTTCCCCCTAGACACAGGAGAAAAACCTAGCCGATCTATGGAGGAACAGAGAAAACAGCCAACAGTACCCCAGCGTATATGAAGATAGGAGGCCAAAAATTGTAGAGGACATTGAAAAACCAGACCGTAAGGAGAGTACTTCAGGACAATAAGGTCCCAGGGACTAGCCCAGGGACCAGGGCAGCTGCAGCTCCAGGCCTGGGTCTGCCACAGGGTTCTTGGGAGAGAGCTGGGTCAACGGCTCCCTCCCCAGCCAAACAAGGTTTGAGCAGCACCAGGAGAGACCTGGTTGCTTGAAGTTGCAGAGAGGGGAATGAGGACTAAGTGGAAAACACACAGGGGCTGTGAGCACCCACAGAGTCTGTGGATGCCGGCTGAGGAGAGTTGAGAGGCTGTGATAGGCCCTGACCCTGATAGTCCCCAGACTGGTTGGAGAATCAGGCTGTGTGAGAGGCCAGGCCTCTGTATGGAGTGGCAGGCTTGAGCAAGAGGAATTTCTCAAAAAGCAAAAGTGAAAAAAGAGGTACTTGGCAGCTGTTTAGGGAATTCTCCTGCATCAGCCACTCTGTCCTCCTCCCCATCCAGCTGAGCAGCGCTCCTCAGGTAGCGCAGAAGGCCCAGCACACACTCCCATAACCTTGGGAAGAGTGTAAACCAAAACCTGAGGGACCAGAGGTGGCCTGGCTAAACACACATGCCCACAACCCGGGGAGAGTGCACTCTGAGGAAGGCCTGGTGCCCACACCCAAAGCCCCAGAGAGAGTGCTCAGGCAAACCTGTAGAACCAGAGGGACCAGAGGCTGTTGGGGAACTGGGCTGGAAGCTGACTGAGGGCAAATCAAAAAGGCAGAAATGCAAAACCAACTGCCCCTCAGCATGCTACAGCCAGAAAGACCAGCAAAACTGGTTTGGCTAGTTTGAAGCCAGCAAGAGGGTTTTTTTTCTTTTTTGAAGTAATTCTTAGCCCTGGCTGGAGTAGCTCAGTGGATTGAGCACAGGCATGTGAACTAAAGGATCGTGGTTCAATACCAACTCAGGGCACATGCCTGGGTTGGAGGCCAGTTCCTGGCATGGGATGCATGAGAGGCAACCATACCTTGATATTTCTCTCCCTCTCTCCTTCCTTTACTCTCTAAAGTTAAATAAATAAAATCTTTTTAAAATAAAATAAAATAAATAAAGTAATTCTTTATTTCAACTCCTTTTTCCTCCCTTTCCTTCTTTCTTGTTTTATTCCATCTTCCTTTCTTTCCCATTTTATCTTTTTTTCTTCCTTCCTTCTTTTTTTTTCTCTCAAAATTCCCACACGTGAGTCAAAAAAACCCTGGAACTCTGAAAAGACCAGAGTTGGACCCAAAGAGGGGTCATCTCAACAGTTGAGACAGTGAGACAAATTTCACTTTGATATTACAGAGAACCTGCAAGTTATTGCATTTTTGTATTATTATTTTTTTTCATTATTCTTACATCTTTTATTTTATTAGTATTTTTGCATTCCTCTTCTTTCTGTTTACTCTTCTTTTCTTGGCTGGCTGAACTGTATTGTTTGACTGGTTTCCCTTGTTCTCTCTTTCATAGTGTATTGCTAATTTACGGTCTTTCACTTCACTTGTGTTCCACTAGCACACTATTCAAGGTCCTATACTTCCGATTCTTGTTATCCAGATCACATAGATTCTGTCATATGATTGTTGCCCCATTATTATTGTAAACAATAGCTGTTCCATACAATTGTAAGTACTACACAGCACCCCTCCCAGATCTTAGCCCACTTCATGGTTTCCTGAACTCTATTACTGTTGTGGTTAACTCTATTCTCTCACACACAACACCTATTTTCTACCCTTTGCCCTCACCTTACCACAGAATCTGACTTCCCACAAGCTCACTGCTTTCTAGATCCAACTCAAAATCCTTCCCTCCCCAACAAAAGTCTTATCTTCTTTTCATCCTTTCTAAAAAGTGGCTAGTTAGGTGGAAGATCACAGTTAACACCATACATCGCCAAAGGATCTTCTATCTCTTCTCTACCAGCTACTACTGTAAATATCATAGAATTCTCTCTTGTTGTCTTAAACCGTTTTGCCTTCCCTCTCCAACTGATCACAAAAAAGAGTAGGTGGAAGCTGTGAACACCAGGATACCTGCTGGAAGAGGAAACCCACTGACAAAGGAACCGCCAACAGGTAACAACAGAAGAAGGAGAAGGAGGGAGTGGAAACCACACTAACCTTAATCCAGGACCTATCTGGAAATACAAGAAATACTGGGAAAATTACCAAGAACAAACAACTGAACAAGAGCAAAAGATAATCCTCAAAACCTTGTACACACAGAAGAACCAGCTTCAACACAACCTGCCCACACCAGCACAGTAAAATACAAGAGGTGATGGAGAGAGTGACCCTCAGTTAACCAGCTGGTGGGAAGGACCCATCAAAGAAAGACCCAACAACAATCAAAACTCTAAGACAAACACAGAGCCAACTTAAATGACAGCCTAAACCAGTGATCTCGGGAGATAAAGGAGACTATGCCACTGAATCTCACAAGTATTCTACCATAGAAGTTCACACCATAAACCCAGGGAGTCACAATAGATCAATTTAAGAAGCTGAGGCTAACAAGAAGAGTTTCATAAACAATGGGAAGACAAAGAAACAATCCCCAAATGAAAGGAAAGGAGAAAACCTCAGAAAGAATGCTAAATGAAATAGAGGCAACTCAACTATCAGATATTGAGTTCAAAGCAAAGGTTATCAGGAAGCTCAATGAGCTCACAATGAGCTACCAGAAGCTACAGGGGAACTACAATGAACTCACTGCAAACTATTATCAACATGAAAAAGGAAATAGAAACTATTAACAAGGGCCAAGAGGAAATGAAAAATACAATATCTGAACTGAAGAACATAGTAGAAGGAATCAAAATCAGGATCGATGAAGCACAGAAGATCAAATCAGTAAATTGGAGGACAAGGTAGAAATAAACACCCAGAAAGAGCAAGAAAAGGAAAAGAGGCTCAGAACAAATGAAGAGGGATTAAGAGAAATACAAGACAATATGAAACGTAATAATATCTGTATAATACCAGAAGGAGATGAAGAGCAAGGGATAGAAAACCTATTTGAACAAGTAATGAAGGAAAACTTCCCTAATTTGATGAAAGAAAAAGTCACACAAATCCAGGAAACACAGAGGGTCTCAATCAAGAGGAACCCAAAGAGGCCCACTTCAAGACACATCATAATTAAAATGGCAAAATTCCAAGACAAAGAGAGAATCTTAAAGACAGCAAGGGAGAAACAGGAAGTAACATACAAGGGAGCCCCTATAAGATTAGCTGCTGACTTCTCAATGGAAACACTCCAAGCCAGAAGAGAATCGCAAGAAATACTCCAAGTATGAGAACCAGAGGCCTACAACTAAGGCTACTTTACCCAGCAAGGCTCTCAATCAAGACAGAAGGCCAAATAAGGAGCTTCCCAGACAAAAGAAGTCTGACAGAATACACCTCCACCAAATCAACTCTGCAAGAGATGCTAAAGAGACTGCTTTAAGGAAAGGAAAATAAAGAGAAAGAGGGGGAAACACAGGTACAAAAATGGCAATGAGTAAGTATCTATCAATAATAACCTTAAACATAAATGGGTTAAATGCTCTAATCAAAAGACAAAGAATAGCTGAATGGATAAGAAAGTAATCCCACACATATGCTGCCTCCAGCAGACGCATCTCAGGACAAAAAACCTACACAGACTGAAAGTGAAGGGCTGGAAACAAATTTTCCAAGCAAATGGAAAGGAAAAAAAAGCCAGGGTAGCAATACTCATATCAGACAAAATACACTTCAAAAAAAGGGCCATAATGAGAGACCCAGAAGGTCATTTCATAATATTTAAGGGAAGGATCCACCAAGAAGACATAAACATTGTAAATATATATACACCCAACATAGGAGCACCCAAATACATAAAGAAAATCTTAGAGGACTTCACGAAAGATATTGACAACAACACAATTATAGTAGAAGATTTTAACACCCCATTGTCAAAAATGGACAGATCTTCCAAACAAAATATCAATAACGGTATTGTGGCATTGAACGATGTCCTAAATTAAATGGGCTTAATTGATATCTATAGAGCCCTTCATCCCAAAGAAGCTAAACACACTTTTAAAATGCATATGGAATATTTTCTATTTTTTTATTTTTATTTTTAATTTTTATTTTAGTTGCTATTCAAGTACAGTTTTCTGTCTTTTACTCACATCCCAGTCAACCCCCCGTCAGTGCTCCCGACCTCCCTCCCATTTCTACCCCCTCTTAGTTTTTGTCCATGTATCCTTTATACTTGTTCCTGTGACCCCTTCCCCTTTTCCCCTGAAATTCCCTCCCCTCTCCCCACTGGTTACTGTCAGCCTGTTTTCCATTTCAATGTCTTTTGTTATATTTTGCTTGCTTGTTTGTTTTGTTGTTTAGGTTCCTGTTAAAGGTGAGATCATATGGTATTTGTCTTTCACCACCTGGCTTATTTCACTTAGCATAATGCTTTCCAGTTCCATCCATGCTGTGGCAAAGGGTAGGAGCTCCTTCTTTCTTTCTGCTGCATAGAATTCCATTGTGTAAATGTACCATAGTTTTTCGATCCATTCAGTTACTGGTGGGCACTTAGGTTGCTCCTAGCACTTGGCTATTGTAAATTATGCTGCTATGAACATTGGGGTGCATAGGTTCTTTTGGATTGGTGTTTCAGGGTTCTTAGTATATAATCCTAGCAGTGGAATTGCCAGGTCAAAAGGCAGATCCATTTTTAGTTTTCTGAGAAAATTCCATACTGTTTTTCATAGTGGTTGTACCAGTCTGCAATCCCACCAACAATGTACTAGGGTCCCCTTTTCTCCACATCCTCTCCAACACTTGTTGTTTGTTACTTTGTTTATGATGGCCATTCTTACTGGTTTGAAGTGGTATCTCATTGTAGTTTTAATTTGCATATCTCTGATAGCTAGCGATATTGAGCATCTTTTCATGTGTTTCTAGATCCTCTGTATGTCCTCTTTGGAGAAGCGTCTATTCAAGTCCTTCGCTCATTTTTAAATTGGATTTCTTGTCTTCTTAGAGTGGATTCATACAAGTTCTTTATATATTTTGGAGATTAAACCCTTGTCTGAGGTATCATTGGCAAATATGTTTTCCCATAGGGTTGGTTCTCTTTTTATTTTAATGCTGTTTTCTTTGGCTGTGCAGAAGCTTTTTATTTTGATGAGATCCCATTTGTTTATTTTTTCCTTTATGTCCCTTGCTCTAGGGGACATATCAGTAAAAATGTTGCTGCGTGAAATATCTGAGATTTTCCTGCCTATGTTCTCCTCTAGGACTTTAATAGTATTCCAGCTTATATTTAAGTCTTTTATCCACCTTAAATTTATTTTTGTGTATGGTGTAAGTTGGTGCTCGAGTTTCATTTTTTTGCACGTAGCTGTCCAGTTCTCCCAACATCATTTGTTGAAGAGGCTATCTTTATTCCATTTTATGTTGCTGCCCCCTTTGTCAAATATTAATTGACCATAGAGACTTGGGTTTATTTCTGAGCTCTCTGTTCTGTTCCACTGGTCCATGTCTCTGTTTTTATGCCAGTACCAGGCTGTTTTGATTACAGTGGCCTTATACTTCAGTGAGGGAGCACTGAAGGTCTTTTCTTTCTTCCTCTTTCTTTCCCAGCCTGTGGGGGAAGCCAGAAGACACTTGCTCTTCCAATTTCCCTGGGAAAGAAATCAATTTGATTCATATACACACATAAATGACTAATATAAAACTGATAAAGAACAGTCCTTAAGGGAGAAAACAGTGAAAAGCTGAAGGCAAGGTAACTAGTTTTCTGGATCCTATTAGTTTGTGCCTATTGTCAGCATATTTATTAACAATGCTGCCTTCCATTCACCTCTTAAAATTATGCTGCTTTTGGATAATAAATTGTACAGTCACCTACTAATGCTGGTTATGATGCAGGAGTAGGAGAAAAGAAGCAGAATGAACCCCTGGGAAACACACATGCCAAAGACTTCTGCACCTCAGAGCTGCCTGAATCCTCTGTTTCCATATCAACCCATCTATGAATAGTGTGAGTATGGTCCTAACTTCTGCTATGTATGGAGAAGGGCAGACTGTGTTAAAGGAAGAGATGCCAACTCACACAAAGAAGCAGATAAACAGATAAAGGGGGAAGTCTACTCTGAGACTAAGTTCTGTTCATGGGTTCCCTTTTAGCTGAGGGTCAGGTTCATTGTTTTTGTTGTTGTTGTTGTTGTTGTTCATCCTTCTTTGAATTCCATAAGTTAATACATTCTCAATTTGTCATTCCTTCTTTTTAAATTAAATTGTCTTTATTTGGGAATCACCCTGCCCTGACTTCATGTTTGTCCAATGGAGTTGCCTCTGTAACCCATTGGCCATGAGGGTGAGCACTAGACTCAGACCTGACAATCATAGTATCACAGCCTCTGGTCCAAGAGGTTGGCCTTAAAAAGGGCACATGACCCCAGCCACACTTTGGGATTTTTAAGCAAAGATACTTAGAGAGGAAAGTTTTCTTTTTTCTCATACTGCTATGCTGGGATGACCCGAGTCCTGAGCTGTCAGTATCAGAATCACTCACTGCACAGGGAAAGTGTGCCTGCAACAGGAAGGAATGACAGCCAGAGATGCAGAGTTGGTACGTGGGTGATGAGAGTGGTTTCTCTCACTTGCAGCTGGGGAGACTTCACTGTCTTGGTAGGTCATCACTAAAATGCTACACAATAGTTATTATAATAGTCCTCTTTCACACATTGGGAAACTGAATCTGACAGAGTTTAAGTAACTGTTCCAAGGGTCAAAGAGAAGAATTTGAACTCCAACACCACAATTTTTTTATCATACCACCTTGTTTCCCACAACAAGTTCATTCCAGATGAACAAATAGAGTACACAATACACCCTGGATGCTGCTCTAGGAAAAATCTGTTACCGTGTGGCTTACATTCAGTGAAGGCTTACGGAGGAGAATCAAAATATCAGACATGCTATTCTTAGCATGTCTGATACATGCTAAGAAGAAAAATAAAAGCTTGGAAGGGACATGGAATTTCCTAAGAGAGGATGTGTACGCAGTTTCAAATAAGGTAGTTAGGGAAGGCATCTGTTTTGCCATAGACATGAGAGAGCTGAGAGAAACAGACAGAAGCTGTCTGAGGCATGAGAGTCTGTCTGGAAGGCCCAAGGCTCAGTGGAAACCCATGTGGATGAGGCACAGTGAACAAGACAAGAGTGAAGATGGGATGTCAGAGAAGCAATGGGTGGCAAAGCCATTAGAGTGTTGAGGCCACTTTGAGAAGATTCCAGTTTTCATTTCGATTGAGATAGAAAGCCACAGGTTCTGAGCAGAGGCATGACCTGATCTGACAGGTATTTTAACAGGATCCTTCTGTCTTTTGGTTGAGAAAAGAGTGTACATGTGGTATAAGACATGAGTTAGGATATTAAAACACATGAGAGAGTTGGAGCATCCAGGCAGCTATTCCCAATACTTAGAGAGTTAATCCAAATGGGTAAGATCAAAATGCCAAGCTATTCTTAGGGCAAAGTAGTGGGGCGTGGACTCTTGCGGAAATTTTTATTGTGTAAATTTTAAAAATGAAAAAAATACTCTCGGTTGAAGTTAGAGATTTCTTATTAGTGGTCCCCTAAGTGAGGTGGGGAGACATCAGGCAATGATTAGTTGTTTCTCCTTTTAGGGACTCTTATTATTCCTACAAATATTACCCAATGCACTGATGTCAAAGGAACATGCCTGACCTCCTCTATGAAAGTCCTCAGTCTGGTCACCAGGGACTAATTGAGCCTCTGAAATAGACCTTCGTTATAGAGAAATAGCCCATTTTCTTCATTTTTCCCTTTCTACAATTAGAGAAAATAATGTGAATAAAATGAGATATTTCCCATGGTCTAATCACTTAATAAAACAACTGGAGGAAAGCATTAAGGACATTGTTTTCACAATATGGAGAAACTGACTTTATAAAAATGACAGATAATATATATATTGTGAATTACCTTTTTCCACCACTACTTATCACCTTTTAACCCTCCCTTGCCTCCCTTGGTAATCCCATGCTGTTGTTTATGAGGTTTGGGTTTTTGTACATTTTTTGCTTGCCTAATCCCTTTACCTTATTCACCCAGCTCCCTTACTTCCTCCCCTCTGACAACTATGAGTCTGTTTCTATTTTGTTTGTTGTAGTTTATTTTGTTTGTCAAATTCTACATATAGATAAAATCATATGGTATTTGTCTTTCTCTGACTGGCTTATTTCACTTAGTATGATACTCTCCAGGTCCACCCATGCTGTCATGGTAAGAGTTTCTTCTTTTTTATGGCCAAGTAGTATTCCATTGTGTAAATGTGCCACGGCTTTTTTTATCCGCTCATCTACTGATCAGCATTTGGGCTGCTTCCAAACACCGTACACAGTTCAAACTTGTTTCACATCATAATTTATAACTAGAAGCATAGACTGAATTGGAGGAGTGGCTTCACTTGAAACTATAATGTCAAACTATCACTTTATATTATATACTTTTAATGTCTATTAAAAAGTATTACACTAAAAAATAAAACAATCAGATACTACTATGATTCTAAGATGTACTTTCACAATTAAAATTACTTTATTGAGGGGGAAATTAAACAAACATTCCAAAAGAATAATCAGGGGAAGAAAAGAAAAAGTAAAATTTCATAAGCAGGTTTCCCTGGCAACATGGTGGAAGTACTTTCTGTTCACTGTTGGCCATGATAAGCTCAGAAGTGAGAAATGATTCCACCAACTTTCACAATAAATATTAATTATATAAAATTGTGACATATGTAACATTTATAAAAATAGAATTTATAGGAAGCTCTAGGCATAAAGTGGAGTTCATGTCAAAAACGTGATCTGAGAATAGAAATGTTTATTCTTTCTTAGCTTTATTTCTTTTGATGTAACTATATTTATATATATCTTTATTTAATTTTTTTGAAATTTCAGATAAAAAGTAAACATTAATTGGTCTTTCATATTTTTCTCATCAAAAACTCTTTGGGCAGGAGGGTGGTAGGGGCAGTTTTTACTGCATTAATTAGGTCCTAGGTTTCTAACTACAGGTATTGCTAATGGATGAAGAAAATGTCTTCAAATGATTCTTAGGTGGAGAGTATATATATATATTTATAAACTGTGACTATTCATAAGTGCTTTGAGGATTGCTATAGCTAAACTTAGCTGATGTTAAAGTTACTTCAGAAAGGAATTTTGTATACTTTTCAAGTATTTCAGCTTCTTGTTTTTTTCCACAAACCTAGATGAAGCCTAGATCAACAAACTGGTAAAAAGCATCTTTTACCCTTGGGTTCAAGCCTCTATTCATTGGGAAATACTCATTGTGCAAAAGTGGCTCATAATTACATGAAGTTTTTGCAATCTACCAAGGCAGGACTGCCCAAGCTATATTACATTCTTATATTGAAACCCCCATTTCTGCTTACCTTGCTTATTTTTCTTATAATGTATTTTATATATTTTTCAGGTGCTTTAATACTTTATCCACAGCCAATAAAAGTTTAATAACAAAAATGAAATTGACTCTTCAAACAAACCATATCACCACAAAACATTTTATAAAATATTCAAACTTCATTAAGAATTTATACTATATTATATATAGATATGATAGATAGCAATGCCAGTTCAGTTGTACTAAATTAAAATCACCTTTTGTTAAATAGAGTCATTACTAAGCACACAGGGACTTAGGGACTTACAGTTCTGCTTTATTGAACTGAATATTGTGTTATATATTGCAATGTGATTCTAGATGCAATTTTATATTGAAGTAGTATTATTAAAAGGCATAGTTTCTGCAGTATTAGTGCACAGGACAATAGCCTCATACACCCTGATAGTATGTTGTTTCAGGTCCACCCAGTTATGTAATGATAAATTTAAAGTTAATCATTGAAAATGTGGCCTTCAAATTCCATACTTCTTTCCTAATCTAATCAACTTGTGCATCACATTTTAAAATCTAATACAAGTTAATTTACAACAAGGATTTTAAAATATATATATTTACAATTGAATCCCAAAAAGAATGTTTACGACTCCTTTGTAAAGACCATCCTCAATGCATTTCACTGAATTTATAATATTCACTATAATGAATACTACTTTAGGAAATACACATGTCATCTTTACATGCTAAATCTGCTCTAAGTAATGAAAGCTGGTTAAGACTCTTTTTTAAAAGAAATCTCTATTCTAATATAAAAGTTCAAGTACACAAGGTCTGTCCAGAAAGTATCCAGCTGTGTAATATGAAAAATAGAAACATTTACTGAAGAAGATACAAGAAACATTGTACATAGGGCAATAATGCCTCAGTCCTCTTCAAAGTAGGCATTTGGGACATCACACATTCTCCCAATTGCCATCAGCTGCCCCATAGTACGTTCTGAATCTCATCAATGGTCTGAAATCTCTTCCCTTTCTAAGGTGATTTTAATTTTGGAAAAAGCCAGAAGTCACAGGGTGCCAACTCTGGGCTGTAGGGTGGCTGAGTCACCTGGGCGAACTGATGTTTCTCCAAAAACCTCTACACGAGATGTGATTCATGAGCAGGCACATTGGCATGATGAAGCTGCCAATCACCAACTGCCCATAGCTGCAGCCTTCTGAATCATTGAAATAGTTTCTTCACAGGAATGTTTAAGTTAATGGAAAATTTGATGCAGATTCATTGCTCTATTCACTCAGTCATTTTGAATGAGATGGCCACACAGTACACATGCTCACTCAACAGCATCTACCACCACCACTGACTAGTACAGTAAAGTTGTCATTGTTCGTGTATGCACTTTCCAGTCCACTTTTCTTGGCTGCCAGGACACATCGACATCACCCAAACAGTTCTTTTTTTATTAACAATGGCTGCACTTTTCCCAGACAGACCTCGTATATATTTTTCAAAATGTATGTTTAGCTCTGGCTGGTATGGCTCAGTGGATTAAGAACCACTCTGTGAACCAAAAGGTTGCCAGTTCAATTCCCAATCAGGGCACATGCCTGGGTTGCAGGCCAGGTTTCCCAGCTCGGGATGTGTGAAAGGCAACTTTTCAATGTATCCCTTGCACATTGATGTCTCTCTCTCTTTCTCCCTCCCTTCCTCTCTCTCTAAATAGTAAATAAATAAAATCTTTTGAAAAAAGTACTTTTACAATCTTAGAAAATGTATATTAAAATGTTAATATTGTTGACCCAAGCTCCCTGCTAATTCCCAGCTACTCATACAATTGTAAATATTTATTTCATAAAGATTCTACATCTTCGCCGAATCTTCTGTTCCTGCTTGTATTTATGAAGCAGCTCCACGGTCTCAGCTCAGGGATGTGTGAAAGGGAACCTCCAAGTCACCTCACAACACAGACCTCCTGCCACTTAGAATCTCAAAACGTCAGGACAGTTTGAATGCTGAAATGTAAAATGATCATTTTTAGTGATTTATCCCATACATTCCAAACAAGAACAGTTTAAGCAATTATCTATCCTATCTGTTAGAGGAAATTTCAGGTAAATTCTGTTGTTGGAAACCCTTCTGGCCCGAGGGCCACACCAACTAATTTTCTTTCTCCCAAGTCTCTCATAAGGGTATCTGAGAGGATTCTTGAAGCCTCAGCACAGCTGCACCAGGTCCACAAAGGGAAAGGGGATTTCCTGGCTGAAGAGAAAGCATGAATAAGGCTGGGAAGGTGTGAACAGGAAAGGTAATCCATGTGCTTAGACTTCTGGATGCCTAGGAGGTTGTGGAAGTAGGTGAGACCTGCTCCCTGACTCCATCCCCCCAGCCTGGCACGGAGGCTGCAGTCCAGTGGGTGCTGAGTTCTCAGCTGTGGGTGACGGGCTATGTTAACAAATGAATAGTAAAGGCTTTCAAAACCCTGTGAAGGTATTGACGTTTTGGGCAACTTGAGTTTTCGCAGCTTAATGAAGGCCCGAGCACTACGGTAAAGCACAGAAGGCAGGAGACCTTTCTATATTAACATGCCCAGGGGTGAGGGGATTGGACTGAACTCGGTAACGCTCTGGGAAATGGAGGAGGCAAGGGAGGAGACCCTGGGGGTTGCATCCTCAGGACTCAGCATCAGTTTCCATGTGGTGGGCAAGAGTGAAGAAGTCGAATGTGATGCTCTGTCTGTAAAGGCAGAAGTGTGACATTATGTGCTGAGACAACAGGTACTGGTGGAAGAATTATTTGGGGTCGAGTTAATGCAAGTATAGCACTCAAGTGAAGCTATGCAGGAAGCAGTTGAAAATGAAGTGCTTAGGTTTACAAGTATAAAGGTCAGTTTGGGATACTGGAAGCAAAATTTCTGAGAGCAGACTTTGTATCCTTGGGCATTAGTTAGTAACTATTGTCAAACTGGCCATATTAAGCAATTTGTTTTGCTTAACTGAGTGAAGGTGTTTTGATAGTTTAACCCATTGTTTTCTTGCTTAAAAGGAGTTTGAATGTATGTTGATAATACAATGACCTGGTAGTCTGGACAGGATATAGAGAGACCAGACAACGTTGAAAAAGCACTCAGGGAAAAACTTACTGAGAGTCTGGATCTCAGGTCAACAGCTCCTTTTGCTAATAAAACCCAAATCTTTGGCACATAACAGGTGTTCAATAAATATTCACAGACCCCAGTGAATAAAATTTCATGTCATCTTTGTAGAAGGCTCTCTGGTTGCTCTTCTAGTTGTCATAGTTGACGTTTGTGTGAATTTTCCACATTCTACAACTACCCTTGCCCCACCCTCAGAAGCAATAAGGGTAGTAACAACAACGCCCATGTTTGCTGGGCTTGTTCAGAGGAATTCGGGGTGTGATGAGAAGAGCACAGGTTTTGCATTGATTTTGCATCCTGGTGCTGCCTGTTCAAGGTCTAGTAAGTTATTGATTTGTTTTTCACAGTCTCGGTTTGTTCAACTGCAAATGGTAGAAATAACATGTGACCTTTAAAGACTGAAAGAAAGCACATTTAAAAAAGCACTTGGACATTGTAAAGAAAATTTTGTGGCATTCCTTGAAGAAGTTAGCATCTTTATGATGAAATAAAAATAGCTATAGTGAAATCAATCCAGTGTAGAAAACCAAGGCCCAGAGGATTTTTAAAAATTGGTTAATATAGGACAATGATATACTAAGTCTTAAAAAAGTAATCAGCTATACCAATCT